>JAPYZD010000062.1:0-102634 GCA_030522725.1 Ichneumoninae sp. B BG-2022a
ACTCGACTCGCCAGTAAAACAAGACGAGAGCTTACCCGCATGCGTCAAAATATCGATCGCACATCGACCGCCCGTAGTCGGGCGCGGAAGGGGGGAGGCATGTGAGCATTCTAATACTTATTTGACAGACTCGGGGAACTCTTTCCTGTAACGTTCTCTCAAACGGGGATTACCTCGGAACATACGTGATGAAATCCGCAGCAGCGTGCCAGTCTTGGACATTGTTGTTAATCTCGGGCCCATCTGTCATGTGCACAACTTTCCTCGTTGAACACGCGAATTAATGGAAGGGGCGATGCAAATTATATTGAACTCGACCTCAGATGGGTCATGAGCGATAAGTAATTTTTTTCCGCTCCCGGACTCTTCACGCGGACGATTAACATACATAGTAGATATACGCTTCTTACTTTGAAGTGTCCGAGGGTCCCTTTGTGATTCTAGTTCAGTGATACAGTGGACAATACAGTTTTGACCTTGCACAAACGTGGGTCAGGGGACGTCGGCATCCTCACTCTGTCCTTAATTGAAAATTCCCCAAGTTATTTCTTGGCGAACTGTTCACATAGCTATGTATATATATTGTGCTACACGTTTTTTTCTTCAACTTTGAGAATTTCATTTTTCGACCGGAAGTGACCTCATGCGGGAAATACGTCATTTTCGGTTTGAAAATTTCATTTTTCGACCAGACGTGACGTTATATGGGAAATACGTAACTTCCGGTTTGAGAATTTCATTTTTAGTCCAGAAATGCGTCACTTCCGATTTGAGAATCCAATTTTTGGACCGGACGTGACGATATATGGGAAATACGTCATTTCCGGTTTGAGAAGCTTATTTTACGACCGGAAGTGACGTATTTCCCGTATGACGTCACTACCGGCCAAAAAATTAGGTTCTGAAACCGGAAGTGACGTATTTCGGTTCGGATGCGGGGAATCACAAGGTGGCAAAAGAGTCCGCTCAGATAGACAAGCGCCAAGAAAAGTAGCAGTTGCCGCAATATTTGCAACATGTGCTGCACATGTAAATATTGCGTCAACTGCCACTTTTCGTGGCGGTCTGTCTATCTGGGGCTCGAGATGCCCTCGAGATTAAAGACAATGTCCAAGACTCGCACGCTGCTGCGGATTTCTTTGCGTATGTTCCGAGGTAATCCCCGTTCGAGAGAACGTTACAGCCGCGAGGCGAAGGAGTTCCCCGAGTCTTCGTTGTTCGCCGGGACAACTTTTAGTATAAAATATCCATAGTCCCGACACTCGATATCCAGTTCTTCATGAACCATTCGATCGGACAATTAGAACGGTAAGATATTAATGTAACTTAATGGTATAACGAGCTTTATAATTTATAATCTAAACGATCCAATTTTAAAATGTTTCCAGACGAATATTCAATCTTTGAGAATGAAGCTCCTCATTGCTTTCGCTGTGCTCTGCGTCGTCGCTTGCGTCGCCCAGAGACACAACTTTGGTGGCGGACACTCGATAGGAAGACCCCGCCCGCCGCCTTTTGTAAGTAGCAAATGGAAATGAAATGTTTCATCAATGGTTTATATCGGTTCCAAGAGTTATATCTCTATGTTCTGACGATAATTATTTCTACACCCGCAGAACCATCGTTTCCGACGAGCGCCGCAGGGATCCGTAGTCCTAGAAGGCAAGCAGCCCGTCGGCGGTCCGGACCGTCAACCTTCCCTCGACGTCATCTACAAGCAGCGAATAATCGACAACGACCAGACGAAGCTCGATGCCTTCGGAAGTGCGAATCTCCACGGCGGTCATATGACACACCAGGCCGGTTTGGGGCTCGAGCACACATTCAATAACGACCGAACGAAGGTCGATGCTTTCGGATCTGCGATTCTTCAACGCGGTCATGTGACACCCCAGGTCGGTTTCGGGCTCGAACACAATATCAATAACGAACTCTTCATCCGTGGACAAAGTCAAGTGCAGCCGAGACCTGGCGGAGGATTCGAGCCGAGCTTCGGCGTCGGCATGGAATGGAGATTTCCTCGGGAGACTGGACCCTACGAAGAGGCGGAAGCCGCTGAAGAGATCGAGCCGTGTTCGGCCTGCTAACGATTTTTCGACATTATTCACTTGCATCGTATACGACATCGTGATATTACCAGTTCCTATAATCTGTAACTATTTATTATCAGGCTTACAATAAAAAATTTCGAAGTGGATTGAATCTGTGTCTTCGATGTATTCCCCGAATTTCCGTCTCTCCCGGTATGGCGGAACTTCCGGTCGAAAAATGCAATTTTCAAACCAGAAGTGACGTATTTCTGGCATGACGTCACTTCTGGTTGAAAAGAGATTGAAAAAAAATGTAATTGAATGTTAAAAATCAATGCTAATAAAAAGAAACTTTGCGTAGAACTGACATAATACCTTTTTCAGTAATAATTTCAGTAAATACATAAATAAATAAAATATTCATTGTCCATTGACTGCAGAAAAGAAAACTTTTGCTGCGTTCAAATCTTGCTAGGAAAGAGAAAAATTCAAATAATAATCATTAGCACAGCGTTGGGGTTCTAGGTTAACATGTATAAGGTCCCGGGTTCGAGCACAACTTTAGGTCGTTAGGTTTTTCTTTCTCTGAAATGGGTAATATAGTATCCCAAATTGGTATTGTTCACGGTGATACTTCAAATCGATTTTTTCCAATCTTATCAAATCTTTTTTCGGTATATGCTTAAAAAAATGGTGACTGTTGGTATATTCCGTCGTTTCCACCGTCGAAACCACCTTTTAATACGCGTATCATGGAGCGGTCGTTAGCGTAGTGGTTTTGCACAAAACTTTTTGCATAAAACCACCATGGTGATTTCGAAGATGTATCGGTCGGTGACCGAGTCCGCTAGGGACTTTAAAAATTCGTTAACACTAAATAAACTTTATCAATTTACACGACATTAACGCGAGCTTAAGAAAAACCGCGCGTTCAGCGGTTGCTATGGTTAAATCGATCGGCGCATAGACTCCAGAATGAAAACAATAGCCAAAGCGTATCATACTTTACAAGCGGGTACAAAATCACATAAGTTGTCATTAATCAGGTGACTAAGAATACATAGTGTGGAATAATAATTTTGTTAACGTAAACAAAAGAACGGGTTACATAATAATTGCCTGTAACAATTGGGTTACCGGATGGATTCATTTACAGAGTCGGAAAAAATATTGTTGATACCTATAAGTGCGAGTGAGTGTGTTTCTCATCGCTTCTACTGTCCAGCAACACAGTGTTGAGAATTTACGTTAAAACGAATAACATTTTGGGTTGAGGAGGTGAAAAAATGACTCTCGTTTTGTCACGTGTGGACTACGCCACTGTTGGTGTCACTTCCCGAGGAACGACGAAAATTTTACCATCCCTCGATCCCAAACAAACACAGAAATTCGCCGTCGCCGACCATGATGGAATTCTGCACGTATACGGTAATTTTTGCAATACATGGTTAAGGTGAAGTGAAAGTCACGTGACGAGGCCATGAGTGTGAGGGTGACAGTTGCAATTTTCAAATTAACTTTATTCAATGGTGCTAATTTTTTTTAAGAAAAACATGAATTCGTGCCGGATGCGAAATTACCGTGTGCATCCAGCGCAAATTTGCTTTTTCTTCAAAAAAATTAGCACCCTTGAGAAAAGTTCATTACAGTTTTCATTACCAACCGCGATATTTCAGTTCCCCTTAAGGGCATGTGAAATACCACGGTAGATAACGAATTTCTTTTTTTATTTTCTCCGAGACTCTTGATATTTTGGACAAAAACAAATTCGAGTTTTATACCATGTGTTGCCTACGAAAAACTTATTTTTTCGTAGGCGATTTATTTTTATATACAATATTAACAGTCTCGAAGAAAATCGGGAAGGTGATTTGTTACCGACTGCAGATAACCGTGGCTAGGAGGCTGTTTTGGAGTGCCCAAAAAAATACATCATCTGTGAGAAAATTGTATTAAAGCCTCTCCATCACCAGAGCTGAGAATAGATCAACTGTTATTCAACAATCCTGTTTCAATGTTTTTTATTGTTTCCAGGAATGAAGAAGGGAGAATTGCAGCTTTTCTTCAAGTCTCTTCCGGGACCAAAGATCCGACGCATGGCCCTCGGCGGGACTTCTGGCACGTTACGAGATAAAATCTTCGTTGCATATGGAAATTCCGTGAGGGGCTTCACACCAAAGGGCAAAATGTTTTTGGAGTTTGATACGAGCCTTATCGAGCCGATATCCGCAATGTAATCAACAAATTATAATTTATGATCGAAAGTTTCAATCGATACAAAAGAAAGATCGTAAAATTATCGCATTAATGAAAAATTGATCTTTCTCGAAATATCTGGTTTTGAATTTATGCTGATTTCAGGTACGTGTTGGGATCAGAATTAGGCGCGTGCGCTCGCGATCTTTATCACCGATATCACAACTGCAAAGACGCGGATTCGTATTTAGCCGGAGAGACTCTGTTCGATGTGGTACTTCTTCCTTTCGACGCCTCCGCCGTTCTGGCGGTCCTTGCGTGTGGGGATCGCGCCGTAAGATTTTCAATTCTATTTTTCTCAACATTTTTTTTTTTCTTTAAGCAATGTTAAAATTTATCATTTTCACATTTTTTTTCTCTTCAGATACGTGTACTTCACGGCACCAAGAGTCCAACGGTACTGCGGCTGCCGAGCGTGCCAACGGTACTCGCATTGTACAGGTCTCATTGCAATTATATATCAAATTATCAAAGATTCCATTGATATAAACATAGGGTCCTGTAACATAAAAAAATATGATTGAATGGGTTTTAATTGATGAGTATTATAATCACGTATGAGCAGAAAAGGCGACCAGGAATCAACAGACCAAGTCCTTGTGGGTACGACCGACGGCAAAGTTGGTCTCCTCGTACTGGAAAGCAATAAGACACTGAGAATTACTTGGTTGGTAAAAACGACTGGTCCGGAAATCACTTGCCTGGACACTCACGAGCTCGACGACGGTGTCAACATTCTTGTTGGCCGGCAAGACGGCACTGTCGATGTGTATGCTTTTCCTGATGAGGAAGATACCGAACCCACACTCAGGTTTCGATACGTGAGTGCTTGTATAAAAAAAAATTATGTGAAATCGACAATTTTTATAATTTTAGATATGTGATACTTAGTTGGATCTCCTTTTTACAGGGCACAAAATTGGATTAACGTTCTGTGAAGCACAGTCGTTCATAAAGGCTTTACCGCCAACTTATTACTGTACTCGTTTTCCAGAATTCGGGCGAAAGTATCAGCAGTCTAGCTGGTGGAACAATTGGATCGCTTGGTCATCCTGAAATTCTGGTTACGACATATTCTGGTCGAATATTCGGGCTGACGACGAGACCACCGGGTTCCCTCGAAGTTGAACTCAACGACAGCGGTCTCGCCAGACTCAAGACGGAGATCCAGCAGCTCGAGCAGAAACTATTGGCAGACAAAGAGACACCTGATTATTCATCCGACTCTTTAGCACCGCTCATACTGTCGGTTAGCCATAGGTAATTAAAATTGCGATTCTGTGATAAATATAAGAAATATGACATTCTTTACACAAAAAAGTAATACCGTTATAAAATTGGAAAAGCATATTTTTATAATAATTGTCGTTGGTTTCAGGATTATTCTGGACAGAGAAGATGCCTCATATTTATTATCCATCGAACTGGACACGTCAATCGACAACGTGCTGATACAAAGCGACACTCCTATTGAATTGTTGGATGAAAGCAACAACGCAGTCGCGAGTCTATCGTCGTGCAGTCCCGAGGACGGAAATTTCGTTCTCGCCACTTATCGCTGCCAGGTAAAAGCTGCCAAAGAAAACTAACAACGAAATATTGTATACATGCAAAAACATGGTGTTTATTTGCAGTCGAACACCAATCGTTTAGAAACGCGATTGCGAACCATAGAGGGTCAATCGGGAACGCTGCAGGTCTACGTGACTTCGCAGGTGAGGGAAAAAATTTGGTCGCATAATAACATTTAAACGGCCGAATGGACTTAGGTGGATGGCCGGTTGGCAACAGAAATTCAAATACATACTGTTAATATTGTCCTACGTGTATGGTTTATCGTGCCATACAAACGTTGCCAATAATGCAGTTTCTACTGCTAACATTTAAAAATATTTATTTAATTAATAATTCACTTATTAATTTTTTAATAAAAATAAAAAATTAATCATCAACATTTGTAATGAATGATTTTATGTCAATGAACTTACTGAATCGATGTTGAATTGAAAAATAAATATTTCAGATACAGCCGAAGTGTTGTCGGAGGATTCGCATACCTATTTACGCGCTGTCCCTCCATGCTAGACTCCACGATGATGAGAGCGTCAAGCTTTCCGGCGGACCTTTCAATGAACTCAGACTAATGGGAGGCTTTACCGTTGCTGAGGTACCCGCTAGAATGAATGTACATCCTTACAAAAAAAGATGTTCTGTAATCATAAAAAACATATACATATTTTTTTTACAATTTAATCATACCAGATGCATGCATGGCTGTCTCTGGCTTTGCCAGACATTCCACAACGATCGCAATTGGTAGATGGTGAAGCATCTCTCAACTACGTGTCGACGTTTGTAGGAACGATCCTTAAGTGCAAATATAGGTAAGTTTATCTGAGGATGGTCCGCAAAAAAGGCGATGCGCAATATCTGTTAACTACCAGGAAAGGGAGCGCTACGTTTCTTGGCGAGAACATTTCCACCGTCATTATTCTTCGAGACATCTTGACGAGGGAAGCGACCAAGCGGAAAATCAAACTCGAAGTATTCTGCGGTAAGTTATCTCACAACTTTCAGCAAATCCTCTGAAAAAAAGTAAAATGTTAAAAATGCTGAATACAATTAGGATCAAACGCTATCAAAATAATTACTATAAAAATAAAGAAAAATGTACTGTTTGCGAAAAAAAGTTTTTAACGAATAATATTTGTTTTACTCACTTTTCGAATGATGATTTGATACAATTTTCAATAAACTTATCGCCATACTGAAATCGACTTGTTTACGAAAAAAAATCCAGACGTGGCGGAGGGAAGCGTGGCGCGAGTGTTGGAGCTGATAATGCCCCGGCTCGAGGACGCCTACATACTCACCGAAAAACTTAAGATCCTTGACGCTCTTCAGGAATTGGAAATGCGGTCTGATCCTCAGGAAAATTTGTGCACCGACTGGCAGGAACTTCTCAAAGACGAGAACGCGATAAGACTGAAGATGACCAAAGGTGCTGAAACTTTGCAGCGATTGCACGGCGTTGTTACGGATTTGTATGTCGATTGGGAACGTGCCAAGGGATCTCGCAGGTAACCAAAATGTTACCGGACAAATATTTTTCTGTAAATTTCGTCAGGAAAACTACAAAAAAAACATATAAATTTTGAATTATCCTCTTATCTGGGACGTGACTTTCGATTTGTTAGAGGCAAATTTGATATATTGCACGTCGCTCTAAGAATTTAATGGACAAAATACAAATTAATTTTTTAATTAATATTTCAGAATCAGTAGCAAAGTTGCGTCGAAGAAACTGCAATCGGCCCTCGAATCCAGGGATTTGACACTGCTTTTGCAAGTGTTCCTGGGAAAGGATGAAACAGCTTCCAGTTTCATTCCCACTACTTCGACCGGTCACGATTAAACATTTAATTTGATTGAGCAATGAATTTATATACTTAATTAAAATCTATATATGAAGTATCTTATATTTATCCGAGCGGGTTAATTTGCGATGTTTATAGAATAAAAGCAGATAATAAAAAAAATGTTCGATTCAATGAGTGGATGAACAAATATCTTTCTGTAAACGTGTTCATGTAAAAAATATATTTTTCAACCTCGAATGCGCGATATATAAATTGTCAAGTTTTTATAAACATAGATTTACAGTTATCATGTTAACGGCTACTTACAGCACATCGTGCATTACGTACTTATGCATTTAGATATATTTATAGTTTATTTATATATTTATATTTCTGTCCGTAATATGTATACGATTGCCCTTCACTCTTCGATGCAACATTTCGCTATTTAACTTATACGTCCTTACGCGTTCATTCAACGTTTCGAATGAAACAATAACTAAAGATTTCGGCAATTCGTCACAAAAGTTGTAGTACTGCCGTTACTGTTTCTCAATCGGTAGTACAATTTTTTTATAGCTGTTCAATGACAGCATGCGACAGTTGTATGAACTACATACCATTTAAACCAAGCGCTATTTGAATGGGATCCACCGGTAGCAACCGTGAAGCGAAAAACCCATCCATAAGCTTCAAAATCATTTTGATTTAGCCGACCGTGTTCTCATGATGATTGATGGCAAAAAATTATTTAAAATATGAAAAAAAAACTCATCCTGATACTTCCAAATTCACATTTAGGTTTCCATTAATCGATTCTACTTATTTTTGTAGAATTCCGTATAGCGGTTTTATAAACAATTTTTGTTTGTTATCACACCGTGTTTCGTAATGTTAAAAAAAAGAATGCATTCCCATCGCAGCGATAAGGCGTCGCTGGAGCTTTGTATATTGTATACGTACTGTAATACGTAGGCAGGGTTTGTTGATCAGTCGTTTACGCTGAGGTGTTTTCGGGGATCACCAAGTTCTACATTAGACACACAAATTTGGCGTAATTTTCGTGTCCACGTAGAATTTGTCCGCATCCGTTCTGTACATAATTAGAAGTTACATGAAGAAATACTGCCTGCAACAGATCAACAGTATACAACGTTAGTTACAATAAGAGGGAAGCATTAAATTAATCCGTTTAAATATTTCATAAATTGTTGGAAAATTAGTTCGTTGACGATTTTTCTGATGTCAAGAATTTTCCGAAAAATTCCGGACAGAAAAACAGTCATTATGTGAACATTACAGATTTGAAGAATACGTACAGGGTGTCGGAAGTCCGATCGGCAGCCTCAAGAGGATCCCTGTCGTTACTGCCGTCATTGTTCGTGGCAACGGTGTACTCCAAAGTCTGTCCCTCGTGCGGCAATATGCTTTCAGGATTATCCTCGGGTGGGACAATTTCCACGACCCCATTGGGCTCCACTTCGAGTTTGAGTTCCTGAACGAGATCCTGAATCGTTCGGGCGTGACAGCCTTTGTCGTCGCTATCCTCGTTCACGTTTTTTCCAACGGCGATTTTATTTGCCGCTGGCCTGTCCGGTCTCCCGCGGGTGTGCGTATGCATGTGTCGCTTCATGTCGCTGCGCACGCGGAATGGCTTGCCGCAAACGGTGCACGGATGTGGCTTTTCGCCAGTGTGTATACGACGATGATTCTGCAGATAACTGCTAGCTCTGAAGGTCTTGTTGCAATACTCGCAACGATAATTCTTCTCGCCTGTGTGTATGCGCCGGTGCACTATCAACGAGTATTTTCGGGCAAAATCTTTCCCGCAATACTCGCACTGAAATTGACGTTGCTCCGAATGAATGCTCATCGAATGATACTTGAGATCTCCCCATTGTCGGAAGTGACGACCGCAATCCTCGCACTTGTAAGGCTTGTCACCGCTATGCAAACGCTTGTGCACCTGAAACAGCAAAATTTATATGCACTTCAACTTACTTATATAGTGTAGAAAATCTTCAAGATTATAGAGTATGAAGGACATGTGCAAGCGGGCGTCAAGCACCCGATCGGTAATAAATGAATACTAGCAGGTTGTTCTGACTCGGACGCCTCGTGCCCTCGCTATGGAGTATGGAATCTACAAACCGGTAATTTAGATTTTCGGAGATTTACCGAGAGATACGTCATTTTCTGTTCGGAAAACTCATTTTTAAACTGCATGTGACGTCATACCAAAAATACGTCACTTCCGGTTGGAAAATATAATTTTTGGACCGGAAGTGAATGAACATAGCCTGAGGGGTCCCTTAGGGGACCAGCCTGGATACTTCAAAATCGGGACGATGAAACAAACAACTTCTAAAAATGTATATAAGATATTTTTTTTACCTTCAATGCACTCGCTGCAAAGAAACTTTTACCGCAAACTTCGCATTGGTGGGGTCTTTCGCCACTATGAGATCGCATATGATATACTAAACTATTCTTGTGGTGAAAAGATCTGTCGCACTGCGGGCAAGCCAACTCGTCATCTGTTTTAATAAAGAACGTAATTCAATTATTTAAAATTAATGACAAAGTCCCGATTTCATTGAAGTAGATTGAACTCCACAATCGAGATTACGAGGCCCATACGTACTCTGAACTTTTCGTGCTTTCTGGGACTTCTTTTTTTTCGTGGTTTCCGGTATTTCAGTCTCATATTTTTCTTGTAAGTCTTGTTCGTTGATGGTGGAGATCTCCGACTCTTTGTGACCTAATGTCTCGGTTACTTCGGTTATCGACCAGAGTGTCGGACCGGTGTTCACGTCGGATAAAGGAGTTTCCGATTCCTCGTCTATGTGAGCTCCCGTCTCTTCAACTGGAAAAATTATATATTTTTAATCCACAAATTTCGCGATAGTAAATAGCAATAAACGGTGGTCACTTTTCCGCAACACCATAAAAAAATGTATTTATTTATTTTCTTTTAACTTTAAATAATTATTTTCTTAACCCACAAAGTGTGAAATATTGATTGTCTTGTTTCTTACTTTATTTAAAAACAACAAAGATTTATCATGTTATTATACAATGTAAAAGCGATTCGTTTCTCGTCTACCAATAAATAAATAAGTAAATAAATTGCTTACCAACGCCGCGGATTCCTTCCATGAGATCCTCGGGCTCGCTGAACTCCTCGATGACCGTATTCTCTAACCCTTGCACAGTCTCGGGCACGGATATTGTAATATTAGTGTTCGTTGATTGAGCTATTCTCGTTTCCTGCTTCACGGGCTCGTAATGCGTCTGCGAAAACAAAAACTGGCTATTACTGACCTAGGGACGGACCGACTAGACTTCTAATAGATTTCCCTAATAGAATTAATAATATCCGCCCCAAACTAAATACGCGCGTTATTCATTCGCTCAGTCGTTACAATATGCATATGAAACTCTGATTCAAAATCCTCAAGTCAACTTCTTCAATATATGTTCCGTTTGATAATAAACATTGTGACGAGCGTTTCTCGGTAGTAGAGGGACAACATCATTTCAGGTGTTTACCTTGAGATGTTCGAAAAATTTGAGCTGTCCACCAAACCTGCCGCCGCACAGTTCGCACCTGAACCCTTGAACCTCGGCATGCCCGTTGGAATCGAGAGACAGTATTGTTTGAACGATTTTTCCACCGTCCCTCTTCATCGAGCTTTTCTTCGTCTGTTGCTTGAGCTTTCGCGGAATCCGCTTTTTGTGTGGCAGAGATCTCTTCAGTCCCGACTGTGGCGCAGCATCCTCGCTGCTCTCCGCCGAAACCTCGAGATCGTACTCGCTTTTTACATTAATGAACTCCTGCTTAACGTTGTGAGCGCGCTTGAAAGACTGAAGACTGGAGTAGACCGGAGGAGGTTCCGATTCCGATATGGCTTGTATGGCGTAAGTGTTGACCGGTGAGAGAGTTGCCAGATGGCTCACATCAGGCAGTGTCGGATCATCGTGCTGGGACTGACTATGAAGCTGCTGTTGCTTCTGATGTTGCTGCAACTGAACCGCTACCAAAGCCGCCGCCAATTTTCTATCCTCCTGCGAATTCAGATCGTCTTTTTAGTACATTTTCCTAACATAACAATGTACTTTCCTTATGAATATCCCATCCATTTTATATACTCTCAACAGCAGTAGACAGTAGTATTAAACTATTGATTGATTAATTAATTACTTAATATTTTAACGGAATATAGGCTTCAAATTTAAAGAGATTAGCCAAATAAAAATTAAATATAAAGATTGAGTGTCGTATTACAGCATAACAATATAAAGAAAATATCGACAGAGTTGTATCAATATAAATTGCTAAGAATAAAAAAAGAATAATAATGTACATACTTATAGTATGAATTTTACAAGTAAAAAATTGCAGAAGGGTACAAACGAGCTTTTATGTATAGCAGAGAACAAAAAAGCTTCCTCTATGAGGAAGCACAAAAGAAGAATGTACACACTTAGTATGTGCATATTATAAGTAAAAGATGGTAACAGAATGAAAGCGAGATCTTTTCGTATAGTAGAGCAAATTTAAAAAATGAATATAGAAAATAATGATTCGCAAGAGATCCGTATCGATCGTTACCTCCGTCATTTCGTGAGGTAAAAGATCATCGGTCTCGTAGTACTGAGTCGCAGCACTGTACTCCGAGCCAACACCAGCGTTGATCATATCGACCACCATCCCTTCAGAAATGAGTTCGCCATTGAGCGTAAGCAGAGGAACCCCTTTGCCGAGGCTTTCGCCATCGGCTCTCTGTATAGTTATGTATTGTGCACCCTCCATTCCCTCAAGAAGTACCGCTTGGGCCTCCTCGTCGGTTGTAACTTCCATTTTTTACTCCGTTCTCTCCTCCTTCGAGCCAACGTCTACAACGAATCGAGCACGATGATTACCCACCCAGTTATCTCACGATCATCTAAAAAAAATTCTTTGTCAAATCGCGGTACACTTTTTGAAGTAATTAAAAAAAAAACCTGCAGGTTCGAGTACATTATTTTCGAATACATCGTTTTCTTACCGGTAGGATGCCCAATTTGGGATTTAAATTTCGCGCCACCCGTTCAGCGAAGAGAGATGACAGCGAAGCCAAGGTCACTGCTCCCGGGACACCCGGAATATTCGTCCTTTGTTTTCAGGAGGTACTCCTCGTCCGAACACCGACGTCCTTGTACTCCATGCGTCCTCGTGGACCTCCTTTGGGTTCTCGCACTTGTTTCTTTCCCAGAGGACTTACGATGTAAACAAAGCGAGGTATTGAAACACTGTAGGACAAAATGTGACAACAGTGCTTGGCTCCTGACGCCATTAGACCGGAAGCTCCCCCACCGCCGCATCCCCCCCTGGGGGATCCGCAGCCCCACCTGCGAATACTGGAGAGCTTCGAAATCACTGTAATTTTTCACGAACTTCAAACGATGGTCATATAAATTACTTCTTTTATTTCTTCGGCGGAAAACGACTTTTAGTATGTAACAACGTAACAGATTTGCCTCTGTTTCGGCTTCTTGTCACTTTCCGGATTATCAATTTCATCGCATTAATCAGTTTCTGGCAATTCCATTGGCTCGGAATATTGGCGACGACCAATCACATCACTGACAAAAAAGTTTCTGGCAAAATAGTATTTGAACAAAGAATGCTTAGAGAAAAAGATAATTAGGTTCGTGGATATTATCGATCCGATATTGTTTTATTGAGTCGTGTGATATTGCGAAATTGGATACTTTACGCACGACACAAATTCGCTGGAGCACACTTTTTGTACTGGCAAATTTCAAGTGGCAAGTTTCACGATATAGTTGTTTGGGCACCAGCTTTAACGATTTACAACACGTATTTTTGGTAGAATATAAAATAAATAAGTTGAAAAGTAGTATAAAAAATGTTGTATCGGAGAGTACTTCACTCATTACTTCACTTTTCTATTATTATATTTTTTGCGATTTTATAATTTACTGCATTTGACGAATTTCTCCTTTTACTATCATTTTACAATAAATACTGATTTAGAGCTCAGACTAATAAAATGTGCAATAATAATAAATTAATATGAATAATACTGAATACAGACTAATATATTTAAAAAATTTTAATAGATAATAGATTTAATTATATTAACGTAATATTAACAAAAATCCTGAAATAAAAAAAAAATTAACCGCTAGGATATGCACGGTTTTCGTTATTTTATTGAGTACGTTACATCAAATGATTAAAAATACTGCGATAACTATATAATTGCTGTCGAAGTTTGTTGACGGGAGTTGCCGATCGTGCATCGATAATTTCCGATTTCAACGGTTCGGCATCCTCGAGTTGTTGGTGAGTAATCGCGCCCAGGTGGGGGAAGCGGTTGCCAACGAGCTGTGTTGTGTGTTCACGCTTAATCGCCGTAGCGAGTACGACGAAACGTCAAAGGACGAAAATAATTTTTTTTTGTCGTCGAACGTCGACGACACTCGTTCGACTCTTGCACTTGAGAGTTCCGTCGGTCAGTTTCGTTGCCATAACAGGATCCTTTTTGTATAATCTACGAGCAATTTATTGATAAAGAAAATTTAATCGTTAATTTCGCAACCGACGAACAGTGCAAAGTGCTATCGGTTTCTGGACAGTCACTCGGTACGCTCGCCCAGCATTGGATTAAAGAGGCAGTTACTCGAGCGTTTGGGTACTGCCATGATTGTGTCGCCGTCAGCTGATTCATTCTGTTTGTGTAAAGCTACGAAACGTCCTGCTGTCTCTACATTCGCGACAATTAGTTAGTTGGCTCGTCAGTGAACGACGAAAGGATGACAACTCAAGTCACACGTCCAATTATCTTTTTTTTTTTAGCAATGCGTATTAGATAACCCTCTTTTCTCGTTGTCGACCGATCATTCACAATGGCATGAAATAATATATGAAAATATCGTACATCACTTAGACTTTCCTCAAATATCCTAATTGCACTTTGTACAAGTCACGATTTCATGAACAGTTTTTGACTCCTCCGAATCTCAACGGTTGATACCGAGATAATATTCGTTCAGACTTCTTCCATTATACTTCGATTGATATCATAACATTCTGATTAGATAAATAATGAACTGACTATATTCACTCAGTCCTAATGACTCATGCTCTGTAGCATTTAATCTTTTATAGAGTGTTCTGATTGGCTGATGGTTCTATGCCATTTAACTTTTTTTTATTTTTTTTTAGAAAATTGAAAATTTTAATATTAGTATTATAATTACCGTTTGAATAATTTATTTACTTATTCATTTATTTATTGTACCATTAGAGCTTAAATCTGTTGCTAAATGTCTTCTCACTCGTTACAATTATCCTTTGGAGTACGATAGCTTTTACGACCTTGAAACTCAAAACTGATATATGAAACTTTTAATGTTGCAGATAAGCTGAGTCAGAAATGGGAATTATGTGACATTTTTGGACAAGCGATTAAGAACAATGGCCGGGCTTTGTAGACAATGGCGGTTGTGGATCTTACCCGTCCTTACATGCTTCTACGCTCTCCTCATATTCATTCTGGTGCCCATTTTGTTGGCAAACTCTATCAAGAATGGTTTCAAAAAGCAGGATCAAGGAGCCCTTGTGGGAGGAGCTTTCGTGCTACTCGCTTTACCCATAGCGTTCTACGAGATAGTACAACACATGATCTATTACACTCAGCCAAGATTACAGAAATACATAATCAGGTGGGCAATTTATACGAAATTAATCGTCCGACGCACGGAAAAACAATGTGTAATTGTTGTTGTTTTCATTTTTTGCAGGATACTTTGGATGGTACCAATTTATGCAGTGAATGCGGTAAATATGAAATTATCGATTAGTTTATCGTGTAACCCTTTACGCACGGGATCAAGCGATGATTTCGATTACCGACGATTCGGCCGGGATACTCGCTCAGCGAGCACTTACTTTGCGCGGTTTAAAAGTCTCTATATCTCAAAAAATATTGATGATATTGAACTTCGGAAAAATACTATTTGAAGACTAATGTTCACGACATTATATTTATGTAAAATAGTATTTTCATCGTGAATATATAATGCGCTATTGTTATTTGAAAATTACATTTACATCCTGGGTGGTCTCGCTTGGCGCGAAGCTTCAGTGCGTAAAGGGTTAATGCAGTGTACGTTTTTTTTATATATATATTTTTATATATAATACGTATACAATGTTTATCCACCCATGGATGTATAAGATGAATTGGACATGGATTGTAAGTTGTTGTGTTACCAACGATTTTTTTTTTGTTTTGTCTTTGCATCATTGATCAGTGGCTGGGCCTGGTCTATCCTGAAGGCAGTATTTACGTAGATAGTCTACGAGAATGTTACGAGGCGTACGTGATATATAACTTCATGATGTACCTGCTGGCATATCTCAACGCGGACCATCAGCTGGAGCACAGATTGGAAATGTCACCCCAGGTGCGACACATGTTTCCCCTTTGCTGTTTACCGAACTGGGAAATGGGAAGGGAATTTGTTCACATGTGCAAGCATGGCATTCTTCAGTACACCGTCGTCCGGCCTATATCAACCTTAGTGTCCTTGTAAGTATAAATCATTCGTAAACATTCAGTGACAGACGATTTTTTTTTCGTAGTTGATAACGAGGCTCCAGAACTCAGTTGATAAAAGTTTATCCGTACTATCCTCCAAACAGTAATTCATATTGAATCATGTCATTCCAAAGAGTGTTTATTAGTAATGTTCGTTGCTCTGTCGATTTAATAAAGTGCCCATGGTGATTGTCTCATGACTAAGATTATAATGGGATCTGTGTTGTGTTAAAGTACGCGTAACACGCAGTTTTATTCAATCATTAATATTAATATGCATTGTTACGTTAATCATCAGTTTTTTTATTCTCACATTTTTTCAGTATTTGTGAATTGAACGGCGTTTACGGCGAGGGAGAATTCCGAGGGGACGTTGCCTTCCCGTACATGATCGCGTTCAATAATTTGTCACAGTTCATCGCCATGTACTGTCTAGTGCTGTTTTATCGGGCCAATGCCGAGGCGCTGAAGCCTATGAAACCCGTAGGAAAGTTTCTGTGCATCAAAGCTGTAGTCTTCTTTTCCTTCTTGTAAGTTCATATGACGATATTATTACTGTCGCCATGTGAAAGTCAAATTTACGAAAACATTTTTTTTTTTACTTTTTCCAGCCAAGGTGTGTTGATAGCAATGCTTGTCTACTTCGACGTGATGTCGAGCATATTCGATATCGACAACACCGACGACATAAGGAACATATCGTCCAAGCTGCAAGACTTTTTGATTTGCATTGAAATGTTTTTGGCTGCTGTGGCCCACCACTACAGTTTCAGTTATAAACCGTATGTGAACCTGGCTCAGAGTCAGGCTTGGTGGGACGCCTTCAGGTAATACAATTATCTTATATTAACCCCTTCACTGTCAGAGAAACGTATTGGTCTATACTACGTTTTGGCCCCTATAGGGGCCCCTGACAGTGACGGGTTAATTCTTTGAACCTTAATTTTAATGAAACAAATGAAATTTATGAAATTCATTAAATCAGCGGTAAAATTATTTTACGGGTATTACATTTTTTAAAAATGTGTAACAACATTTTGTTTTCTATTTTTTAATATTTCAATTTCATAATGTGATAATACGTTTGCGAACATGAAGTACATGAATTCGTCAAAGTTGTCTATGAACGATATCAACAAATTGAATTGACATGTTTTTAGATCCATTATGCGTTTACACTAATGCGTCGAAAATATTAGTTTTTCTTCTTCTTCCTATGGATCTATGCCAGAAGCCAATTTCCATGAAAATATTGGTTCCAGGGCAATGTGGGATGTATCCGACGTTCACAACGATATCAAAGAACACTTAGGAGTCGTTGGATCGTCGCTGAGCCGAAGAATTCGTGGTCGCGGCGCCTATCAGCAGGCCTGGGGCAGCGCTAACGAGCGAACCTCCCTCTTACCGGATGCGCCGGCAACGACGGCAAGGAGCGCACCGGCGTGCTCATTTTCCGGTTACACGATGGGCGAAGGAGACCACTCTGGTAACGTTCCTGATTACTCGATTCGACCGATGGATCAGACCCCCGACTCGCAGGATAACGGAAATCACATCGTAAATACGTAACGAAACGTAATATAAGATTATTGTCGACGATAACAAAAAGGATTTAAAAGGAGCCTTTTATATACGTCCTCGTAAACGATCGAGCGCTATTTCTCTAGATTATTTTTTAGCTCCTTATATGAACAAAGTGTATAGTTTTGCAAGACGTCTCCATCTCACTGTCTATCTATCTGTCTATTCTATCTCTACAATATTTTTCTCCTATTTCTTCTCTAGTTATTTTAATGTATAATAATTCTAAACTCCAAGCATAATTTTTCTTCGACCACGGTTCTATCATTGAGGCTTGCAATGCCATAAGTTAATCACTCGTGATGATAAAAAATATAAATATATATTTGTAATTTAATTTTCGATTGTGCATTACCAAATTTTCATCATTGTAAACGAAACAGGCACTAGGAACAAAAATGCAGGGCTCTAACTTGAAAACAAAAAAAAATCGACTTGGTGGATTTTGCTCCATTTTTCCTTACCGAACTTGATTCCGAAGGGGAAACAACTGGCAAAAATACCGTGAAGTTTATCTCGTTGATTTTTTTTTCTCGCATATATTTATCGAATCATTTTCTCATCATCGGAAAATTATTGTTTTTCAATGCAAGTTGTCAATATTGCAATGCTAATTCCACCGTGCGAGACTCGCGAGAAAACTAGTCTGCTCGTGAAGGGTCCGTGATCGGTGAAATGTGTCGTGGCGAGCTTACACGGCGGAAAAGATTTCGCAAACTATTGACAACTTTTATTGATGAACGATACGATTTTAATTATATTACTGTTGTGCATATGAGGATTTAGCAGAGTCTAGATACCCGTGCACGACGATAATAATAATAATAATAATAATAATAATAATAACAACAATAATAATAATAAGCTCGTAAAAGTATTATGCCGTTAAAGTTGGCCACCACGATCGTTGTGCTTACGGGTTTGTTTTTAAAATACCCTAGAACTCGTACGCGTAATGTTTATCCAATGATGTACTACCAAATATAATGTACATACGACGTTTATACGCAAACCGAATATGTGAATACAATATTATTTATATACATATCCGGTGTGTGTTTATGGTGATCTCTGTGATTCATAGGAGAAAAGTTTTAAGAGCCTTTGCATGTAATTTTTGTATTCCATTTGATATATACATATATTTATATATATACGTCATACGAAAAAAAGTAACACGTAAAAATGTAGAGAGCCATTGATGTTTTTTGTAGATAATAATTTTTAGTGGAGTAGACTGGGGATTCTGGGCGTTATTAGTTATTACCGGTTAATTTCAACGGCGATCAATCTCATCGAACAGTTGGATATGAAATTGCAGTTTTGAACAAGAGTCATAATTTTCAGCACCTGTCTATTTTTACAAAGTGATTTTTATGACCATGAGGAAGGGAACCATTGTTTGCTTTGTACCTGAATTTTCGATATATTCCATACACTTTGTATCTGCAAAACTATCATCAGTATTTATACGTTTGTACTCTTGGTAAAAAAAAGCTTACCAAGGGTACAGCAGTTATAGCAAGGATTAGAGATCGCTATATTTACGCTTCCACAGCACTGCTGTCAAAAAGAAAATTGCTTTGAGATAAAGACATGTGTCTTGTATGCGCAGATTGAACCCGGTTTACGATTCTAAACTGGGCTCGAAACCCAGGCCATGTTCCCGCAAAATCCCCTTTACGATGTCCCTGTAATTGTTAATATGGAGACGGATAAAGGGTCACTGGTTGTTGGTGTCAGCGTCGAATTATCAACGAATATCTTTTATTTTCCATTTGTCTCACGGACGCGCAAACAATTGTGATTAAAAATTTGATAATGAGCTCGTCTATATATGGCGGGTCGTGAATTCATCCTGGCACGGTGCTGCGGCATCCACGATTATAGATTACAATCCGTATCAGTGAAATATGCCGAACTGTGTGGAGTTAGCCGGCCAATTTTTTATCTTTTCCTATCTTTTCCTTTTTTAATTGTTTGATTGTCTAGTATCTAATATAAACGTTTGATAATCAATAGTTTGTTTAGAAAATCAAAATCAAAATTTTTTGTGAAGTAGAATGACATTTCTTTCCAATATTATCTTTAATAACCAGACTCAATCGACGAGGAATCGCTTGATAGTTATGAATTGACGAGTTAAATTATTTGATAGTCTATATCTTTATCCTTTACCTTTATTTTGGCGTCGTTTTTCTGTAAACCTTTGCAACCATCGTTGTAAAGTCTATTTATTTGATTTTTAGTTGCATGGGGATTACTCGAGTCCATCAAAACAGAGTTGCTTAAAGCTTAAAAGTTGGAACAAAGCGGTCAGTCTCATTTCAGTATACCCGGAGTCTCGTCATAGTCATTGCAACTCGTGGATGCATGTCTAGTCAACCCTAGTGCGACTCCGACTACGATGCAACCCCGAATCCGTGGTTGCACCAGTTCCACTAGGGGACCGTGCTATCATCGTGCCCTCTCTTTTCTATCTGAGGTGCGAGTATGCTCATTGCCGCCATACATCGCTGCTCTAAGGATTAAGGGGATACCGAACCTTCCTGTTTTATCGACTGAAATAGGCGATTTCTTAGTTTTCAGTATTCGTCGTTACTATGCGACGGGTATGCTTCAAATTCTCGGTTATTTTAAGGGCTGTAAAAAAAAAAAAAAAAAAAATAGAAACAAGAAGAAGAAAAAATAGAAGGAATTCAAAGGGTATTGTTGTTGTACCTGAGTGGCCTTCTCAGCCTGGTTCCCTGTATTTCAATCTATGTTAATGTCACATATCATTAGATTCTATTCTAACGTCGGTGCAATAATATGCTTTAACAGGGTCGGGAAATCCTTTTTGAAGAATCAAGACGCTGGCTCTGGTGGCCGGCGTCCAGAGGTACCAGGTATCAGGTACCCTAGGACCTTGATTTTTGCGCCCCCGGTTGGCTTAACAGTCCCCACCACAGAGCGAATTTCGATCAACGCAGTAAGCTATTTGCCATGCTCGACAGTTAGTATGGGCCGGGCATGCGCAGCCTCCATTTTGTTGAGTGTGAGCGGGAACCAATCCCGCCGCTGTGAATAAAGTCGAGGTCTTAGTGTACCTCAATCGAGATATTATTATCCTCGTTGAGCAAATCTTCGTGAAAACAATTTGACACCGTGCTGAAAAAATGGTGGTACTTTTTGTAAAAAAACGAGCGATCATCCCGTATGTAAACGCCGCTCCGGAGGTGCGAGCCTTTCTTTCAGAAACCTTTAAAGATTGAGCTTTCCAGTGTACAACGGTATCCAACTTACGCGGTCGTGCTTAACTGGATTGGCTCCTAAGGATCGGAGAAACGCGGTCGTATACTGTACTTCAAGTTTGGTTAATAAAGTGACGCTGCCTCTAAACATTTCACTTTACTCTTTTTAGGACAGAACTTCACTTACGCAAGTTTGTTTAATCATACAATTTCCCATATAGCAAAAATTTAATTAGGAGTCGTTCTTGTGGAAAAATAATAAACGTTGTATGTTCTTATCTGCAGGATGAATTTTAACGTGTCGATTTTTTAAAAATATTTGTCGTCAGCGCGATTGCAAACTTGGCAAGCTTTGCGGCCACTGATCTTGAAGACTGGTCTCTGCCACCATAAAGGAATAAAAATTAATATTCCGTCGCGGCTTAACATATTACGTTAATCTTTTCTCCGACTATTTTTTGTTTGCTTTTCCAATGACGTCCGATCGGGATACAGTGCTCCGAACGTCACTGCGCCGAACAAAAGCGAACAAAACTGCGTAATACAATTCTTTGAACGTACGAGAAACATGTGATATTAAAATACACATCCCATCAGTAATATACATCCAATCAGTAATAAAGATAAACTATAAATAGAACATGTATCTGGTCCTATTTTTCATCGGGCTATGTAAAAATAAATTTCAGTCGTATGTCAGATTTTTTGTGAAAATAAATTTTACCAATTAAATTTTTTCATTTAAAAACATTTATTTTTTTTTTCTGATTTAATTTTTTTATTCTGTTAGTTGATGTATCGTGCCCTACACAACATGTGTGCTGTGTTCATCAGCTCTGATCACCCGTCACAAGTCGATAGACTAAATGATCGCAGTTTACACTATGCCTGATTATCTTTTGAGTGAGCAACTTTCCGACGGTTTTGGAATATTCGGAGAACTTCTCAGAATCGGCATGCACGCCCTTTTGACGTATGCAAGATCTAGAATTTTTTTATATTCAACAAAACGGATGCTGTAAACATTTCAGCGGCCATGTTGGTTACGACAGTTTATAATACTCGATTTTCTTTATTTTTCGGAAGATTTCGACCGAAATTCGAGTGCACGTCGAATCGTTTATGTTATTAATGCAGTCCTGCAAGATTTGTGACATACGCGTCGCATAGTAACGATGAATAGTTAAAACTAAGAAAACTCCTATTTTCGTCGGCAAAACAGGAAGTTCCAGTAGCCCCTTAATAACTCCTTTCATAGTTCTCGTTAATCGCAGGTCGAACTCTTTCGTGTTCTACGGGTGAAACAAACTCTCGCGCCATCTCGAGCGAGGAAATAACAGTCTTGTGAAAAATCTTACATCACACACCAATACAGCAGCGCCAGCGGTGACTGGAGGTGCTTCGATTTGCCGTTATATATATTAGTTCAATTATATTCAATTAAGAACGGAGTTGTATGGCACCATTCCTCCATATCATCGGTTCTACACATGCTTGCCTCCACAAATAGAGAGGTCTAGAACCGAGCTTCCACCAATCAATGGAGCGTGTGTAGAAACTGTTGATAGAGGACTGGTGGGCTACCCGTTTGTGCTGGACTCCCCCTGATGGCGACAGCCAATGAAGGAGAAGAAGAAGAATCCGTCTTCCCGCCAAATTGTAGAAACACCCGTGCTAAGTGAGAACCATTCATGAAAGCGAAAAACATACTCTTAACAAAAGAAAAGTATAAAGTGCTAGAAAACGTGGGTAATTGCATAACACTATGTCTCTTACAACAAACGGCGCCAAAGAAACAAATAATTCAACTGATAGCCACGAAGAGTGCCAATATCTTCAACTCATTGAACGTATTATAGCACATGGTTCGAAGAAAAGTGATCGCACCGGGGTCGGCACCTTCTCCATATTCGGGCCGCAGCTACGTTTCAGTTTGCGCGATGGTAAGTTGAAGTTCGAAAGAAAACTATGTTGATTTTTGTAGAAATTAACAATCTGTGCATAATTAAATTTTCGTTATAAAATGCTGTGTTGACATCCGGGTTTACAGTCAGGACTTCCGATCGGTGATTCACTGACCGGTGCAAATCGTGATCAACTTGTCTTTAGCGATGACTTAAACATTTAAAAAAGTTATTTATTAAATAAAAATTTTTGTAATTTCCCGCAGGGGCTATAAGTTCATAATTTATTTTTTCTCCCTTTTATAGTTTTATTTTTTTCCTTATGTTTGTGTTCCTTTCTTATGCCGTCAGATATTTTGCCATTGCTGACAACAAAGAGGGTCTTTTGGAAAGGTGTCGTCGAGGAACTCTTGTGGTTCATCAAAGGCTCAACAAATGCCAAGGAGTTGTCTGAAAAAGGGGTCCACATATGGGATCCCAACAGTTCCAGAGACTTCCTGGATTCTTGTGGATTCACTGACCGAGAGGAAGGAGATTTGGGACCCATTTATGGATTTCAGTGGAGGCACTTTGGTGCTGAATATACCAATATGCATGCAGATTACAGCGGAAAGGGTAATTCATATATATTCGAATTTCAGTTTACATTATAGCTATGATAGGGGTAACAAATGAAAAAGAAAGATAATTCGATTAAAATTTTTGACGAACAAGAAGACTTTATCTTTTCAACCAACTAGGTATATCTTATTTTCTTATTAAAATTAAGAAAAAATTGATTTTTTCTATTTAAAAATGTAATACTCAAGGGTCAGGTAATTCATCGAATGTAACATAATAGTTCAAAACTAATGTATTCATTCACAATAAGGTCATTGCATGATGGCACCTATTCCAGAAAAATCCAGTCGGTACAGCACAAATTTTTAAGATTGATTGCATTTAGGTTTGGAAGTACTGTGGGCTATGGCAACTATCATTATAAGGAACCGGCGGAGCTAGCAAAAAAAATAACAGAATAGTAAAAATGATATATTTTTTTAGTTTTCAATGTATCAATTACCTGTAAAATTGTTATTTCTTTAAATTCAGGCATCGATCAACTGCAAGATGTTATTGAGAAGTTGAGGCACACACCGGACGACAGAAGAATAATAATGTCAGCCTGGAATCCGACGGACATACAAAAAATGGCTCTTCCGCCTTGTCACTGTTTCGTACAATTTTATGTGAGCAACGGAGAATTGTCATCTCACCTGTATCAGCGAAGTGCGGACGTGGGACTCGGCGTGCCGTTCAACATAGCTTCTTATTCTCTGTTGACTTACATGATAGCCCACGTGACGAATCTGAAGGTTTGCCTCGTTCAAATTTCCTTTTGAAACCTTCGAATCAGCATTTTAATAAAGCAACTGCTAAAACTCGATTTTTACGATTACTGAAAAATATTTAATGCACATTGTTTTTCATTCAGCCTGGTGAGTTCGTCCACACGATGGGCGATTGCCACATCTACACCAATCACGTGGACGCATTGAAAGAACAGATAAAGCGCGAACCAAAGCCGTTTCCGAAATTGAAGATCACTCGGAATGTGAAAGAAATCAACGACTTTGTCGCCAGTGACTTCGAGCTGATCGAATATAAACCACATCCGAAAATAGCTATGCCCATGGCCGTTTGAGTACTCGAATACGTCAATGATGTTGCACTGCCGTTATTCGCAAAAAATTCGTATTATCAAAAACACTGTCGGAGATGTAAAATCAAAAGATATGACGATCACAGTGGTTTTTACCAATCGTCACACATCTATATCGTTATAGACTATAAAAAAGTATTATGTATATTCAAAGTATTCAATAATAAATTTCGTATAAAATACAGAATCTTTCAAAATATTTATTTGTCTCCACTTTGTATATGTATATCTAATCGTCACGTGGAATCTACGCCTTCTCTTCGCAAGTCCCCCCTCGCGCGGACTGAGAAATTTAATTGAATTTGCCCCATTTTTGATAATATGCAGTTCATTTAATAGATCATAAACAAATCCAATTTTTACTCATTGAATCCTTTCGTGTGATTGAGGGCAACGCGTGCTCTCTGTTTCACGTCCCAACTGGACACATCAAAATTCGACGACAAAGTCAACCAACTGGACACTGGCGGGACAACTAATAAACGAGTTTTTTGCGCACTAAACATATACCAAATTTTCACCGGTGACGAGGTCAAAGTGAAGGGGATCTAAATTACTAACCGATTTTTGCGTGAACTCCGAACTCTCTGGTTGACGACCAATTTCGTACACGAATAGAACGCTGTTTTTGAGTTTAGTAGAATTTTATCAGTAACTTAGATCTACTTCAGTCCAGTCTCACTCACGGTGGAGTCTCAGTAACGCACTCGAGTAAACTTGCGGCTTAAGCATTGCATTGCATATATAGGGTAAAGATGAATGGTTACCGAGTGTTTTTTTTTAATCTTATACTTTCCAATCGCGATTGGGAGAAAAGTAGAAGTAGTCAGTAATTACTGTTCTTTAGTATAATATGGCGCAATTGGAACTGTGTTCAGTTCTGGCCATTGGCTACGGGTCTGACGTCATTCGGCAAGAAGAATTTTATTTAGCAAGCTCGTCTACGAATCTTCCCGTCCGTGTCCACTTGGATCAGTGTCAATTGGGTGATGGGTCGAGTTGGTAATGTGCCGAATTTTGGAGTGTCGAGTTGGTGATGTGTAGAATTTTTCTGTATAAAGTTGCCTGTATGAAGTATGAATATGTGTTTATTTGGAATGTGTAGAAACGACGTACCGCCGTTATCGAGACTTATGCCTGTACGATTTTTCAGCTTTTGGTGATGTGTTCAATGGGAGGGTTTCGAGAGATCACGAATAACTGAGATTAAACGTCTCTAGTGATAACTATACTTTATTCCCTAATAAAAATTATATTCTCCATAAACTCATATCTTAATATTTAAGATTCGATTTTTGACTTCATACATAACGTTCGAATACACGTTCTTGCCTATCCGTCGCGGCTTTTCGCTCGTCGGTGTAATGATACCATGACGATCGTAGAAGAGGGAGGCGACGTTTAATTCGGTCGTCTGTACGGTGAAATGAAAAAACAAAAATTGTACTCCATTTTTTGTCAACGGACAATTCAAATCATTAGCAACTCCGTATATCAGTTCTGCATACGCTAATAATTGGTTTTTCACCGGAAAGGTCTGACGCTTAAAAAAAAGTGTATTCTTGCCAAATCGCAGCTATCGCCTCCTCGGACTCGTGGCGGCGACATCGATATTTCATCTCACCTTAACAGCTTTTCAAGATAAACAGAATTGTATGAAAAACATTGATAAGTATAACAAATTTTACGATAATGGGTCCAAGAAAGGTAACCGAGGTAGCCGTAACCGAGCAGCGTGGAAAATCGATAAAAGCCCTGATCTCACAGGTTCCAGATACTTTTAAAATCAACACCACGATAAACATTTGTTTTCATCTTCATGATCTATGTATATGATAGTTTCAGTAACCCTCGTTTAGTGAGTCTATATCAACACTCTGTATCGGGGAAAAAAGATTTAGCACATCGCGACGGGGGTGTCCCCCGTCGCGATGTGCTGTGATAAGGGAGAGTTCGCGTGTATCGATGATTTTGCAAATATTTTCGAGAAATTTTATAAACTTTGAGTAACGCCTCAGGGGCGCAAGTTATCTTATACTTTTCCTTTAGTTACCTTTATAATTTAAATTTCCCGATTCTATACAGCGTCGATAAATATCTAGAACGATAGACATCATTATCTACAATTATTCACGACTTAGTTTCTCGTTTGCAATTTGTCCCAACACAGTCTCTCGGCTGTCTAGACTGGAACAACGAAAGGCGCGATAAGAGTTTGAGAAAAAAATACTTGGCGGAAAATTTAATAGGGATTGAAAAACTTGCGAGACTTTTTGAATCTACAATTGTGAGTCAATTGTATATCTAATTCACGAACGAAGTCTGCATAATTCGATGTTCTATATAAAATAATTTTCTTGAGTTGTAAGATTGAATCTAGCTTCGCGAAAGCGTCTTGTAATTCGTCATTAGTTTCGGTATTTTCGTTATTTTTTCGTATTTATTATAATTTATTTCCGTAATTTCGTAATTAATAATTATTGATAAATTTGATAAAACATCAAGGATCGTTGACTCTAATAAAGTCTTAAAGAAAACTGTGTCCACCGTCGTTTTTAAATTATATTTGATACGTTCGAAAAACAGCCTCTCGACGAACCGACTAGATCAATGGGCCTGAGAAAGTCGAGTTTCGACGAATCACCGTTCACGAGAAACTCTCGTAGCCCTACGTTTTCGATGAGTTTCTGCGCGTTTTAATAATTTTTTCCAAGGCGGAATTAACGAACGACACTCTTCGATTAATCGAATCTACTTCGATTGGTTATTTTTAGATAAATCTTTAAAAAATATATATAGAGATGTCTTCGAAAAAGGTGTGTGTTTGTGTGTGAGTGTGTACGTGTGTGTGTAGGGGAGGGGGCGGGGTTTCGTTTTCTCATTTGCAGCAAATGGCTGTTGACGTTCGACGATGCAGGGGCGCTAGCACATCTGGATATCACCAGACTGCGATGTACTTAATTGATGCAGTTGTTGCGTGACCGCTAGAGTCCCTGTTTCGCTCACTGTCACTATCACCCAAATGATGTCTGAAATAAAAGAAAGAAGCATTGACATTTTTCACACAATTGATTGGACCTATTTTTTTTTTACTATGGGTAGACAAATATTACCCCATAAATATATGAAATATCGTCATATATGTATAATCGTCGTCACGATGTGAAAAGTACTCAGTCGGTAACAAAAGCTGTCATTCAATTTTCTTGGTGACCTTTCGGATAAACGCAAAGAGAACAGAGAACAGCAAAGGCCGTCAAAGAATTTCGCAGTTTACTGTTTACAGCTTTTTACCGAAAGCTTCCTTGGAGGAAATAGAAATGAAGGTGGTATTTAAAATTCCCTTACGAAAATTTGAAATGCCATCTTCGATACCACAAAAATTGGAAAAGCAGACGTATTTTTTGCTACAGGTAGAACAAAAAATTACCCCCTAAATATATGAAATGTCATTATATATATATAATCGTCGTCACGATGTGAAAAGTACTCAGTCGGTAACAAAAACTGTAATTTAACTTTCTCAGTGATCTTTCGGATAAACGCAGAGAACAGAAAACAGCAAAGTCGGCCAAACAATTTCGCAGATTATTGTTTACAACTTTTTACTGAAAGATCTCCTTTCTCGGAGGAAATGTAAATGAAAGCGGTATTTGAAATTCCCTTACTGAAAATTTAAAACATATATTTTCAGTAACAAAACATCGGAAAATCAGGAAAGTCGCAATCACCATCACGCGTGAAGCGATTCCGTCAAACGATGAATATGTTTACATACCCCCAAAGTAGGAACCTGTGGTGGTCATCATTCTCCATTTACTTTGAAAGACACCTAGTTCCGCGGGACTCGTGAGGACAACACTAAGTTCTGCTGCGTCTTTTGGTGCTAACGCAGGAACGGGGACTCTGTTGCAGTCGCCCATTTGCGTGCCACCGGTGTATTGCAAGACTATACCTTCGGGCCACGCTTCAGTGCCTGAATTTTGCACCCTCCAAGACTTCTTGAACTGCGTATTCGGCTGCACCGATTCACCCTCTCCAATCGTGCTATCGCATAATAGCGTCATGCACGGTAATTTGAAGGGCGACTCGAAATCAAAGTAGCTACATATTGCTGCTTGAAGATTCCTGCGGACAAATAAGACCATACAAATATTTGAGTAAAACCATTTATTTACACAACGAACGTTGATAACTTTCCTGTAATCCTTAAATTATATGACTGGATGCAAACAGCGCCAACGACGGAGAAAACTTGTATTATTCTGACGTAATCGAAAAGAGATTAAGATAGAAGATAAAAGTAATACCGACTGATATCGAAATAGAAGAGTACTTTAAAATTATGCATCGCTGTACCAAGTTTATATTTGAATACGTTTCTTTTAAACGATTATTTTCATTAATTAATGTCATTGTTAGAAAGAACTATAAGATAGATCAAGCAATCATTTGAATTTATCGCCATCAAATTAATTGAACGCAACTCTAAATTTAGATTTTACCTATAAGTATTCTATATTGAGGTCATTATCTCCACATGGGAACAATAAAAGTCGTACTATCATAAGATAACAAAGGAAATATGGCAGAGTCAGTGCAGTACAATGAAATTCTGGTGACTCACAATAACAGGGATTCGATCATAGATAACAAAGGTCGGGTGGTATCTAACGGATGGAAAAAATATTTCGTTTCTGGCAAGCTTCAGGCCAAATAGCATTTGGTTTCAATCAATTACCAGCGTGATTGTTTTAAATTCAAATTACTCTTCAATGTCCTACCAATTTTTTTTTACGTTTCTTCGGAAGTAGGAAATGTAAGGCTTCTGAAGTAGGAATAGGAAATTTTATTTAATACAATATTCTTGCTCTATGCGGACACTAGAACTGAACTTAGATTACATACATTACACACCAAGTGGGTGGGCAACCTGTGTTGTGTCTGACTTGGCTACTTCACACGTTATATAACTTGCAGTTAACATATATTGAAGCCATTGTCTAAACATCGTCTACCGTAATGAAATTTGTTTTCCATTACCAACATCATAATAAATTCTTCACTCCTATATATATCGGCAACATAGATAAGCAAATTTTAAAGAATAGAAAAACATATAATTTCTGGCATGGTTCAGGCCAATCAGGATCTTCTTTCAATCAATTAGTGGCACGGTTGTTTTTAAGCTCCAGAAAATTCAAACTGTTCTTCAATCTTGTACCAATTTTTTGTTCGTTTCTTCAGAATTAGGAAATTTAAGAACAATTATTTGATACAATATTATTCCTTTATGCGGACACCTGCACTGAGCTCAGATTACATACAATGCACACCAAGTGGGTGGGCAATCAGTGTTGTACCTGACTTGGCTGCTTCACAGCTTATATAACTTGCAGTGAACATATAGTTAATGCCATTGTTTAAACATCGTCTACTGTGATGAAATTTGTATTCTATTACCAAAATTATAATAAATTTTTCACCGCTATGTATATAAACAACATAGATAAGGAAATTTTCATGCCACCTGTGCAGAAATATCAATTAATTTTTCCTGCAGAAATGTTACATAGGCTAAATATATTTTTATACGTTTCTGAGACAAATTTGGAAAGAGATCTGTGATCTGAAATCAGAAAGAAACATTGAAATGTTTAATATATATGGGGCATTCCCTATCATTTCAACTTGGGTCTAACACCTCACGTCTTGAATTGTGGTCTACGATTTTGTATATAACTGAACTTAACTCTCAAAAGTACTCAGATTTTTCATTAACTTAAAAAAAATTGTTTCTTATATTAATATTTGTCCCGTTTTCCCACCGTATACCCTTCTGTGTTTTTACGGAACCCCATCCCGATTCCGCCCTAGGTCTCCCTACCCGCACTCAGCTAAGCTACCTAACTTCCGGTGCGTCCGTAGCCGACTTAGCTACACTGTACCGCATTTGCCGGGGACACGAGGAAACTACGGAAAACCCGTGCCGGTACAGACGGCCATATTCTATGGATTCTCCAGTATTTTTGCACTTTGAGTAAAGTGCAGAAACACCAAAGTTTCAGAAGAAAGTGCCTCCCGCTCAACGGTTTATGCGCCAGCTAGCGCACGACTAAACGGTCACCCATCCAAGCACTGACCGCGAACGATCTTGCTTGACGCATCCACCGCTGTCGGCAATTTCTTCTTGTAACTTTTTAAAGATTTTTCGAACGAAATTTAACGAAAAAGAAGGTTGCAACCCCACCCCTCCCACGCCGGCTCAAATCCTAAAAATTTATATATAAGACACAAGACTCTTCATAATTTTTTCAGATTTCTAAATTGCGGTGATCAATAAGTTTATTTTTTTTATCATAAACAATTATAAACAATTTTTTTAATCAAATAAAAAATCTGAAGGCTTTTCAGAGTTAATTTAGCCATACAAAAAACTGTGGGCCCAATCCAAGGGGCAAAAGGTTTAGACCAAGCTCAAAATGGTAGGACTCCATATATATTGTTGTAAATATTTCCATGTCATGTGCACCTGTGGAAATATTAAGTATATAAATTTTAGCCAGTACCAAATTTTCAACGCTTCATTTTTTGGAAGCCTCAAATAATCAATGTGTATGAGTATTGTTATTGACGACTATTGCAAAGGATTAAAAAACAAACAGCGAAAAAGAGAAAACAAAGAACTTCGACCCAGATAAAAATGGAAGGGAATGTCCCATATATAATGTTCAAATTATTTCCATGGGGTTTACACCTATGGAAATATTAAGCATATAAATTTTAGCGAGCACACAAATTTTGGACGGCTTCATTTTTTGGAAGGCTCAAATAATCAATGCGCCGAAGTGTTGTTATTGTCGACCATGGCAACGAATTAAACAATGAATAGCAAAAAAGAGAAAACAAAGAATCCAACACTCATTTCTACAATGGTAAGTATAAAGGAACCATTCTCATTTTTTCTTAACAAATCATGACAGTCCACTTAATAAAAAACAAGATGTCCTCAAATGTCATGATTTTTTTTTTTGCATCGTCCAAATAAATTCTCCTACAAGCTGTTTACAAAAAAAGCATTGCCTCATTTTCTCCACAATAAATTTTAGGAGGTCTACAAATTTTGGAAGCCTCAAGTAATCTACGCGTGTGAGTATTGTTATTGTCAACCATGGCAAAGAATTAAACAATGAACAGCAAAAAAGAGAAAACGAAGAATCCACTACACATTTCGACAACGGTGAACACGAAAGAACCATTCCCATTTTGCTAACGAATCATGACAGTCCACTTAACAAAAAAACAAGATGCCCTCAACTGTCATTATTTTTTTTCATCTTAAATTAATTCTCCTGCAAGCTATTTACTAAAAAAGCATCGCCAAATTTTCTCAACAATCGATCGCGCAATTAAGTCGCAGAGCGCAAAGTCCAGGCTTAAAAAATCGTCGAAAAACATTGGCGATTGAAATAAACTTTGCTACACGACGGAATGGAGGTTATGTCCGTGCGAGTGGAATTAATGCCAGAGGATTCTCGTAGTAGTAGAATATTCAGTGTCTCACCAGTTGTTCATATCGAGGAAAAAAGTAGCTGTAGCCTCGTTGAGCTGACTGCCAGCGAGTAGCCTCTGCAGTTGCTTGACGAGATCATCTTTGTCCGTGGTACCAAGGCAACTGAATTGATGCAGCAAGTGCTGGTCGAAATCGTTGTCGACGTCCATCTCTCGTTCATTCACCCTCGGCCTGATTTATTTATCGCTCCCTCGAACGAAAATAAAAACTTTCGTTGTCCTCGGTCACTTCGGCCCGTCAGAGAGCCATAAACGAATTAATCCAGATTTCTCGTTGTCTATCGCCTTCGCGATTATTGTTACTCTCTCCTTCTCTCTCGTTCTCGCTTGTGAGTTTCGTGTTCTTCGTATCCGATCGTGCTGCTTCGAACACCCGTTAGCCAGTCAAGTTATCTCGAAATGAGCCAACTACGAAGTGAGACGTTAACTCGTTTCAGACGCAATTATTCGAGCAATGTTTTTCCTTCGTATTCCTCCCTCAACGATTCCTCTCCTTGCCTCGTCAAAACCTCAACTAACCAAACTACGAATTTTAAATGTCATTCTTGATGCGCGACGTATGACTTTCGTTGCCAGAGTATATACGAAAGCCGCAGCGTAGGGTGAGTTTCGATACAAACTGCAAGAGCTCGCTTGCAGCGAAACGGTCGCCGCTTGTATTTTTTTTTTCTAAAAGTCTTACCGTTGCGCGAATCTCGCTGAACGCTCTCGAATGTTAAATAAAAATATAGTATCTGATACTGTCGACCTGACTCGAGAATGCCGATACACTTTTCTAGATACTTAAACTTGTTTTGCAACTGCGAACAGTCACGAGAATATAATTAATTAGTAAATTAAGCGAGGCGACTGAATTATGATAATGAGACAGTTATTAAAATGACTACCGCTAAAATATTGTTTCTTACTGCCGCTGTCTTACTGGTTATTTAGCTGCAAGAAACTTGCAGCCAATATTGAAACGCAGCTACTGATGAGTCGAAATTCCGTAACTGAGTAAAAATCGTATCCGACATTATCGACCCGACTCGACGATGCCAATACACCTTACCAGATACTTCAACTTTTTTTAGGTAACTACGAATAGTTACGAAAATATAATTAACTGGTAAATTAAGTTTGTCAAATAAATTATTATAATGCATTATTAAATTATAGTTATTAAAATGACTAACACTAATATATTTTTTGTCACTGCGGCTATCATGCCGGTTATTTAAGAGCTTAATGTCTAATAACTGCGGGCTAAATAATTATTTATTCTCTAATTACGTTCTCCATAAGCTGCAAGAAGCTTGCAGCCAATATTGAAACGCAGCTAGTGTTGAGTTGCAGTTCGAGCGTGTCCCACCTCATTTGTCGTACATCCAGCGCGACGATCGGGAAAAACTTTCATCGCTTACCCATAATACCTTGCGTCGCAAGTTGACAACACGTCAAAAATGGCAGATCCAGGACCAAGCAAGAACGATATCGAAGAGATTTTTAAAAGACTGCGAGCTGTTCCGGCTAACAAGGTGCGCACTTATTCATTAAATGTCTTCGCTGATAGTACGATTCATTACACAATTATTAAATTAACGGGACGAAACCCGTCCAAAAAGGGTCGCCGATTCGTCCACGCGGCAGCAATCCACTCGGACGATTCCATCTGATCATATGACACGCCTCGGTCTATTTTACGCGAAGGTTAAACGATCGGTGAAGCACGAAAAAAAGCATTGACGCGGTCAATAAAGCCAATAAAGCCTGTGTAAAACTTGACGCACAGCTTCGACGACGCTTCATTGAATTATGACGAAAAAACTTTTTATGCTTATTGCTAATGACATTGCAAAAAATAATATTTCTTTGATATTGTTCTAATTTTCGTTCATTACTGTTTGCAGACCTGCTTTGACTGTAATGCAAAAAATCCGGCCTGGTGTAGCGTCACGTATGGCGTGTTTCTGTGCATCGATTGCTCGGCCGTTCACAGGAGTCTTGGAGTACATCTGACGTTCGTAAGATCCTCGCAGCTGGACACCAATTGGACATGGCTGCAGTTGCGAAACATGCAACTGGGAGGAAACGCCGGAGCTGTTAGTTATTCTTGAATACCATCCATTTTAATAATAACAGCAGTATTGCAGCTACGCTCGAAAAACATTTCGGAGCATACAGTTTCAAAATTGTTTCATAAACACTCAAAATAATGTTTTTTTTTTGGTATTCGGTGCAAATTTTTATATCAAATATTGAGATGAGAGTATAATCAATGATGGATTCGCAATCAGCAGGGAAAAAATAGATTGTGCATGTAGGTTTGTTCCATGACCCATTTTGGGAAAAGTAGCAATTTTAAACTTTTTTCGAAACAGTGATACTCAACTGGGATATGCAAATGGGACAAAACGCCAGAGCTGTTAGTTATTCTCTAATGTTATCCGATTTAATAATAATAGAGGCATCGCGGCGAAGCTCACAAAACATTTTGGAGTGTGAGACTCCAAAACATGTCTTGTAAGTTATAAACATTGAAAATAATGGTTTGTTTTGCATTCGGTGCAAATTTGTGTATCGAATGTCGAGGTAGGAGTAAAATCAATGACGGATTCACGATCAGCAGGGAAAAATACATCACGCATATAGTCTTGTTCCATGACCCACTTTAGGCAACGTAGCAATTTTCGACTTTTTTGAACAGCAATACGCCTCGGATGACGATGAAATTATAAAAAAAACCCGGGTGTTCGCCGTGGCTTAAGTTTCTCATAAATAATAACTATTTTTTTCAACACGAACTTTTTTCTTAGGCTTAATTTTTTAAATAAATTAATTTATGTTTTCACATATTCCATAATTTCTTGCAGAGAGCCTTCTTCTGCCAGCACAACTGCACAAGCACGGACGCCCAGCAGAAGTACAAGTCGAGAACGGCTATGCAGTACAGAGAGAAACTAGCTCAAGCTTCTGCTCAGGCTATGAAGCGCTATGGAAAGAAAGTAAGAATGGTTTTGATTTTTCGTTACATTCGCGATATCTGCCTTGAACTCAATTCTTGTAGTTTTCACAATGGAGATTTGATAATTGTAGGCTCTACTTCCAGCAATTTCGATAAAAGTATCGGTGAGCTCGATGTGTCTCAGTAAATAACAAATTTTCGTGTTCAATTTGTTTACGTTCCTAACACTTTGTACAACTGTGCTTTCACACCATGCAATTATCAATCATGGATAGAGTAGCAACGTTCAGTCATCCTTGCACTCAGTTGTGTCGTGTCGATTAATCATTCAGCAATTTTGCGTGAATATTCTGCCTTAACGATTTCACTTACATAACAAAGATATTTTCGACATTAATGTCGAAGAGTTCATAAACCAAAGGGGTACAAAAGAACAGCGCGTCGGATATCTACAAATGATCGTTTTCTCTGCAACAGTTGCATTTAGATGAAACTGCCGAGACTGGAATGGAAGAGCCTGCCGAGGTCGATTTTTTCAAGGAGCACGAAAACTTCGACAACTTGTCACTGGAGAGCCGAGAAGTCGCGGAGACTAATGTAATCACCGGTACAAAATTGATGTCCAACAGCGAAATCCCTACCAAGATTACCACGATAACGAATACACCCGACATGCTAGTAAATTCTGGGCCTTCCGTTACATTGTCAGACTCCGGGTCTGGTGCACAAACCGAAAGGAAATCTACGATAGGCGGACGAAAGGCTCAAGCGAAACGACCCGGTGTAAGTAAACACGTTATCGACGGAAAACCCTCGCAATTTTTTTTTTTTTTTCGAATCGAATTTAATCGTATGTAAATTGATGTTTATTTTTTACCAGCTCGGAAAGAAGACCAGCGGCCTAGGAGCTCAGAGGGTAAAAACGAATTTCGACGAGTTGGAAAGAAGCGTGAATGAGTCGAGTCAAGAAACTCGCGTGATAAACGCACCGGAGCGCGGAAAGGAGGAACAGGAGGAGATAAACAGTCGTTTGGCTTATCGTTACGAACAAAATTTAACGCAACAAGCGAAGAAAGTTGAGGAGAGGAGTCGTCATATGGATCCTTCCAAAGCCGGTCAAGCTGAGCGTCTCGGTATGGGCTTCAATTCACGCAGCGGCGCGAGTCACTCCGCCCTCGGAGATATGCGCGTTATAACACAAGAGTCGTCCGGCAGAAAGGTCACTGCGAGTGAGCCGAAGTTCAGTGCACGTGACAACGACGCGGAGATCGATCGCAGCAGTCGTCTAACGGATTTCGATGAATTCTTTTCCGCTCTCAGTACACCGTACGGCGGTACCAAATCGAGCGGCAACAAATCTCGTGGCGACGACGTCGTTGTTATTTCGGAACCGGAAATACCGAAACCCGCGACTCCGCGATCCAACTATAGCAGAAATGACAATAAGACGCCGGCTGATGGTGAAGCTCAGAGGAAATTCGGTGGCGCTAAAGCTATTAGCTCCGATCAGTACTTCCGGGATAGCGCGAACGACGATTCGGTGAGTCTCGTTCGCCGTATACACGATGGTCCGTTAAATAGGGGGCATTTTTGAATGCAGATCTGCTCAGCTATGCGATCTTGTATTTGTGACTGTTTACTACTTATTGGTTTTTTTTATATTGCCAACGGTACATTGCATTCTTTCTGCCGGACACATGTCGTCCGTTTTTATAACAAAATAACGCTTATCAGAGCAGATTTGTGTCAAAACTAAACCCCGAACTCAGAGTACAGTGGTACATAAGAACGCCTATTTCTGCTGCATATACCCGTGGATGCATCTCCATGTCCAGCAGTCCTCGAAGTCCTGGAATTCATGGAATGGTCCTTGAATTTTGCCTGCCCGTGAAAAAATTCTGGAATGTCCTTGATATTTTTATTTCCCGGGTGGACCCAGGCCGGTGAATGGACAGTTAAGCAGACAAAAAAGCCAGTGAATAGTCTTTTTTATGCTCGTGTTCTTAAGGGGCTGCTGGACCTTCTTGTTTTTCGAAACAAGAAGGCTATTTACGAAAATAGTCGATTTCTTAGTTTTCACTATTCGTCGTTACTATGCGACGCGTATGCTTCAAATCTTACAGAACGGTATTAATAGCATAAACGATTCGACGTCCATTCGAATTTTGGGTGAAATCTTCCGAAAAATAAAGAAAATCGAATATTATAAACTGTTGCGGAAACCAACATGGCCGCTGCTATATTTACAGCATCCGTTCTGTTGGATATAAAAAATTCTAGATCTTGCATACGTCAAAAGGGCGTGTATGCCGATGCTGTGAAGTTCTCCGAATATTCCAAAACCGTCAAAAAGTTGCTCACTCAAAAGATAATCACGCGCTATCACTCAGTCTATCGACATGCGACGGGTGATTAGAGCCTCTCTAATATTAGAGTACTCTCGTATAAATTTTTTGTCGACTTTCAATTACGAACTCGACCTACCGCTCAACGATTCCCATGTGCCAGTTAGTGCACGGCTAAGCGGTCACCCATCCGAGTACTGACCGCGAACGATTCAGCTTGACTCTGGGGAGCATCGAAGCCGTACACCAACTGCGTATCCACCGCTGTCGGTCGGCACGAATGTACTGTAGGGCACGATGCGGAGCCACCTGGGCGTCAATCGTGACACTATTTTCACACTCTTTCGCAAACTATAACATTCGGTTTTCTCAATTCCTTGTAAGATTTAAATTAAAATTCGACTGCACATCGAAGCGTTTATGTCAATATCATAATCCTGCATGATTTTACTCATATGTGTAGCATATTAACAATGCTAAGTCGGAAATGAAAAATTGTCTACGTCCGCCGGTAAAACAGGTAAAGCAGGTTAAAAAAACAGCTCCAGCATCCCTTAATGAAAGTGTCCATTCACTGTTCCTATCCATTCATTGCCTGGTCTACCCTATATTACTAGCGACCATCCTAAAAAAAGTACATTCGTGCATAGTAACCAGTTTTTTTTTATCGAATTAAATTTTATTAGTACGTCGCACGCGATATGCATATTTAAATTTTGTCCTGAAAATTGACCTTGTATGTACTTCAATCTCATACGGAGTTTTTACTCTTCGGCATGATTTCAAATATTTCTGGATTTAACCGAATAGAGCAGAGCTGCATTCAAGAATGTACCCTTACAATTTTGATATTGTTAACTCAATGTTTTTTTATTGAATCGATGGAAGTCTTCACTGCCATTTACACACCTTGAAAACTCGCACTAATGATTCATTGCTTTTTGTATCGGCAGTGGGAGCGCAAGAGTAATCTCAGACGTTTCGAGGGTTCCTCCAGCATCTCGTCGTCCGATTACTTCGGCACGGGTACTCCGAATCAGTCGTCCCCGACATCTTCACTGTCAATGAGCAGCATCTCCTCCCGGGGCAACACGGTGGATCTCGACGACGTGAAGGAAACCGTTCGTCAAGGGGTGACGAAAGTTGCCGGAAGAATAAGTTCGCTGGCCAATGCCGCGGTGTCGTCAATACAGGACCGATATGGACTCTAATCTAAGGGAAACGGGGTTTAAAAGAGTTCGATTTTACGACTGTTACTGAATATATAATCGAGAACTTTTCTCGTCTATGTTGATCGGGACTGTAAATAAAAGCTTCTAAAAAAAGAGCTTCCCCGCAATCTTCTCAAATACCATTCCACAAAGTAATTTTAACATTAAAAGATCATGCTGGTAATTTCATCGGGCTTAAGAAAAAATAAAAAAGGAACGAGGCTCTTTCACGGTTTCTCTTTTAAATACAAATATTTATAAATTTTCAGACATACGTTCCCAATCATTGAATATAATTAATATAATTCTAATAATAACGACAATAATTACTACTACGCTATTTAAATCAAATTTTCGCGTGCCGGACTAAACTCATTAGCGTTATATGACTTGAAATTTTATTTTGCTTTTCTTTTTTTCTTCTCGTGAATGAAAGTGTTTTTTCGCTAAGAATGTGTGTCGATCGGTTCGATCGGTTGTTGACATCGTGCGATCAGATGAGAATACGGTTTGCCATGAAGAAAGCATACGAGTACAACGGTCATGTTGTCGCAACCGGTACCCATTAGAGCGTCTGGCGCGAGACACCTGTTGATTAGCTCCTCGCAAATCTCTTCGGGATCGATCGCCGTGCTCTGATCTTCGACACCGGACTTCAACTGGTTCGCCAAGTGCGTTCTCACGAATTGTACGACCTCCTCGCTGGTTAAGACATCCCAAATACCGTCACACGCGAGAATCACGAACTCCCAATCTTCGTTTATTGGGAACTTCTGAACTTCCGGAAATGCTGCAATGTTCGGTGCAAAAAAAAAAAGACAAAAAAGATATTATATCGATGCGAGACGTAATTAATCTTTTTAAGACACATTCAATGTTTTCTTTTTGCTTCCTCATGTGGGGGACTATGTTTGCATTAGAAAAATAAATTTAAACCAATTATTCAAGAATTTAGTTTCAAAGTACAATAGTCTAAAACGTCGAGAAAATTTGATTTTTAGCTGGCATCCAGACTATAACTCGGAAGCGGCTTGAGATAGCGAGTTAAAATTTGGTACACTAGTTAGTGGTCACGTTTTTTCTCTTGGTGAACTTTTCATGAAGATTGAGGGTTGGTCCGAGATTTTACGCGATTTTGAAATTAATGAAAGATGTGAAATGAAATCAAAAAAGCTCCAACTTCTGTAAAGTTTAAGCTATCGTCCTAAAACTGTATACAAATATAGTACTACTAGCGGTTACGTTGGCTCGCGTGCTTGCAATTAGACATCCTTTTATACTCCGAAAAAAGGTGCAAACTAACTTGCGCACTTCCCCGTTTATTACAATTTTGCATATAGCTTTCTCTATGAGGAAGCCAAAATCGATTAACGAACTTTCTCACGGAGAAAGCTACGCGCAAAATTGTAATAAATACGGAAGCCATGTGCAAATCAGTTTGCACCTCTATTTTTGTTTTTCATATTATTACCGGTTACTATCTGTTCCTCCAGTGACTTAGAGTTATTCCTCTTGAACTTGAAGTCACCGAGTGCGCGCGACAACGCCAAGTGGCCGTTCACTCTGTTGAACTCGACCCAGCCGCCCGCAGCTTCGATTCGCCTCCGCTCATCGTCCAGCGTCGGCTTGTGATCGCGACTGAGCGGTAACGTTTTGCCGTTTACACTCGCCACTGCTCGGCTGTCACCGGCGTTTGCCTGTATGACAAAAAATTATATTTACATTTTTACATACAATTTTTTATCAAACAGTCGAACATCGTCGATTTTCAAGAGATTTGAAATGCATACACTGTACAGAACATTGTCTTTGATCAGCAGAGCTATGACCGTCGTTCCGGCTGGTTCGACCATCAGAGTAGCGTCGGATTGCATTGCCTTATCCAACTGGAGGAAACCCTGCTGCATCGCCTCGACTATGTTTCCAGCTTTGTATTCGTTGGTCTTCGTTATGTACTCGTGAAGATGCTTTCCAGCGTGCTTCGACATCGCAGCACCTGCATATCAATTTTAAATTTAACAATCATCGACCCTCGAATTCCTTCTTACGGTTGAGATCTTTTTATTTGTTCTCTATTTTTATGCCAAGCTATTTGTACCTCCGTGTCCGTCGTACACAGCAAAGAACGAAGTGCCAGGATCGTCGGGCAACGAGAGTATGTGAACGTGACAATCTTCCATCTTAATTCTCCATCCTTGCATACACGAACTCCCGACGCGATAGTTGGAATCTCGACAGCAGGCCGAAGTTTTTGTGGTCACTGGCTCGCTTAGAGTCTGACCCATTGTGCTTTGTATCTGAAGGGAGAGAAACGAAAATTTTCTATAATTGTTACATGAGAAATACGAATTCCCGAATCACTTGTGACGAGCACGGGAAAAGTTGGTCGCTGAATATTTCGATACGCGCAGAAAGTGTGCGAGGACGCAAATATCGTTTGTTATGATAAAGTTGAGAATGAAAAAATATTGAATTCTAATAATAATCACAAAATCGTACAGACCCCTTAACCTAGTTTTGTTGAGAATCGAATGTCGTCGTGTTCTCCTACGACTAGTGAATGAACCTCGTAGATTCAATACCAGGAGAGCCTTATCTCCCTACTGACGGGAACCTCAGTCATGGTGAATTTATCGTTTACACATGTATTATCTTTCGTTATCAACATTTTCGGAAAATTCTATATCTTCCGTGTCCAGCGGAGAACATTCAACAGCTGACTTCAGATTTGATTCTCGCGCATTATGGGCCGCGGGGGGGGGGGGAGTTTGGCCGGTCGAACAGCTGATCGACGGACGGCTCTACCGTCGAATCTCCCGTATGTAGACAGGTTCCGAACTTCGAACCGTAAGTCATCATTTCCGCCAAACTGATTTATCCATAAAAACTCATTTTCACTAAGTAGTGACTTGGCTGAAGAAGCACTATGGGTGTGTCCTTGAATGCAGTTCTGCTTTGTTCACCTAAGTTCAGAAATATTCTAGATGTATTCACATGAATACGCAGCTGAAATAGACTTTCTTATATTCCAGTCTGCTCTCAGTTTAGGGTTTAGTTTTGAGACAAATCTACTCTGATAAGCGTTCTTTTGTTATCAATGTGCACAAAATGTTTCTCGCGGGAAGAATCGGATGTGCCGTTGGTAATTTAAGGTAGTCCTTGCGAATTCACTTCGCATAAGTTTCAGAGAAATGAGAGGGAATCACGTCTCGATGGTATATAAATCTGAAAAAAATCACGCATATCAAAGGTGCTTGAACGAATTATTTTGCATAACAGTAATTCCAAAATGTTATTAACAAATTGACCAAAAATAAAATTGTTCAACAAATCTCCCGGAAACCTGACTTAGTTTTTTATGGAAATTATTCGTTAACTTTATTAATTCACTTTGATTTGAATTTTTTTTTATATGGGAGGAGTATGTAGAAAGTCACAAAATTGAAAATGAATTTAAATATCTGAAAAAATTCACAGGCATTAAAAAAAACGAACGAATCATTTTCATAAAAAAAAGTTAAGTTTCCGGGAGATTTGATAAAAGCGCGATGACCGAAGTAGCTGTAGGTGAACGAGAAACGGTCAGAGCAACCCAGATGATAAAAAATTTAAGCAGAAACAAATTAAATCTCTACGCAAACTCTGTAACTTTTGTGGTTTGCGCCGGTGCCGAACAGCACGTCGATAATCGCCAAGAAATCGAAGTCTCGCGAAACCGTCTCGATGGTCTGTAGAGAAAACAAGAACAATTTGCTTTATAGGCAAGATTCGTTTTTATTACAATAGGTTGATCTTGTACAAATTAATTATAGCCTTATATATATATAACAAGTCAAGTTCCTCATTTTCTGACGATTCTCGTTATCGATATGTATACTATATTAAGGGCTAGTCAGAACGATTAACGGGGAGAATTTAGAAATTGTACCCATTTTGCCTTTTAATTACCTAATGACATGATCGATAATATATTTATGAGTCATGATCCTTTAAATTATTTGGTGACTTATTACCATTAGTAAAATTTATGACGATGCTCGCATGAGAAGACTTCACAAACGACGCTCCACTTTTACGAAGTATAACGGATCCACACACATAACGCATAAATATACTTTCGCTGTACATTTTTTTTCTTTAATTCCACTTTCGTGCTTATGCTGAATCGTCCCTGTATAGGGAACGAATAATTTCAAACTCTCTTAAAGAAAACGCTATACATCAGATAATGGAAAAGAAAAATCGTTACAAGACTACTTAAGCTCAGTTAAGAAGTATAGGAAGATTTTCATGTATGAGCCATCGTCATGTTGTTTTTTTTTCGGAATATCAATCTCATTACCTCCGCAATTTTCTTCCGGCATGCGACATGATCACAAACTGAAAGTTTCATCGCCGACTGGATGTCCGTTTTGATACAATTCGTTAAATAAACTGTACATTTTTTAAAAATCTCATTCTAATATAGAATAAATTATATAAGATCAATTGTATCCGCGTGTATGTATCGCTTTGAAATATCAGACGGAGGAGCGCGGCCGCAAGATTGCGTGTGTAGATTGATAAACGGTATATTGGTCAACACAAAAATTCACCCTGCATAGTATATTATTCATTAACGTTTATGCGCTTCACTAATTTACTAACGGTGCTTATTTGACGAACAGGATCCGCTGGTGTCCTCTTTATAGAATAGGAACATAAGTCGCAATTTCTCAACGAAAATTCTTTACGTGTAAATAAAAAAAAGACCATGTGTACCACATCCCGGTAAAGCTGCCGTTATAAAATTAATTCTCACCAAGTATCCTAAGCCGGATGGGAAGTATTTCGTGGGGGGGTTCGCGCGTTGGATAACAAAAATCTCCCTCAGCTTTTTTCGTTCAAATTAACATTACAATATAAACTTACAAAGTTAGTCGCAGAAAAATGCATTGTTTTATATGGCATTTGAAATAAATTGGCAGTTTTACAGTAATTCCTTATTAGCTACGTTACGACGGCGAGGAAAAAAAATATAGAAACGGAATCGATGCGAATGTAGTGTGTAATGATTGGAGTTGTGACAAATGGCGTGTGATGTAATGTATGAACAACAGCGAAAATGGCTTTAATCGCTGTGCAGTCTTATTTGAAATAGATATTTTTGTTATCCGCGTAAATACGCGGTAATGGGAGTAGTAGCACCGTTATTGCAATAACATTGAACCATGCTAATGATGACCGGTGAATGAGATAGATGGGAATGGAAGGAACGGAACGTTGACTTCATTTTTACAATAGAACATACTGGAGGAACTACGTCCACCGTGATCTTTCAATCTGCCCCCCCTTATAAACCGTTGCATAATTAACATTGCGATTATTATGATAGAAGTCATAGTATTTGATCATCGTATAAACATTATTATCATCACAGTAAAAATATTATTTTATATCTTTTTTTTTCAACTATTTAACACGCGCGCCGCTCCTGCTCATTTTAACGCGCGTTAACATCGAGCGCGCGAAGTTTCGAATCGAGCAGCGCACTGTTTCTCTTCTATCGTTACTTAGTGCGTTTAGCTTATTGATTATTATACTACATATTATTACTTAGTCGCACTTAAGTAGTCCATCGGTTCATTTACACGTATTCAAAATAAAGTCAGTTAGCGTTTAGTAAAAATACATAATAATACCTATATTTATTCCTCTCGCAGTGGAATTATAGTATTCGATTAATTTTTTTTTTTTTCATATTCAAACGATACATTTTTTTACCTTTGTATTAAACAATAGTCATTGGTCTATCGACGCGAATAATGATTCATTACAATTTCCATCGATTTTTCATTAATTGCGAAAGATGGTTATACGAAAAACTTACGATGAAAAAAAAAATATCTCCCACATCTCGGGAATCTTTCGAAAGTTCCAACGAGTATCGCTTGTCTTCGGTCAACATCGTTCTGTCTATTTATTTGTTTGTTTCAAATCTGCCAGGTTCGATTCTGCACATGCGTATGTGCAACGTCGACGTTCCACTGCTCGAAGACAATAATCTCGCTCGCATTTGTTATAAACGTAATATAACTTGTTTTTTTCATTTTTCTTTCCACGTCTTTCAATACCGCGGTGTGTGCGAAGTTGAAAACTCGTGAGAATGTCTCGGATTAAGTACCATTCGTACCTAAAGACCATCTTCTTTTTTCGGTTTGTTTTTTTAGTTTTTCTTTTTTCGTTTTATTTTTAATAACAGCGGTAAAGAGATTTTTCACGATGTACCGCGCAATACGAAAATGTTACACAGCATTGGACCAGCATTCGATTGTGATTGCAGACCCGCACACCACAGGCGTCATGAAAGTCAGTCTCTCTCTTGTTAAATAGCTGCCTGCACAGACTGCCCTCCCCTATCTATTAGCTTTAAGGATAAAATATATTTACAAAATTGCATATCGACGTTAACTTCACTGTTTCTACAATATCGAGAAGCACTATATACGGGACAATAACGTCTGTTAGTCTGTCCCCGGTGTTCGGCAGCGTTCGTCACACCGAGGTTTGCGTTATACTGTTACCCGACAGCCACATACGACCGTTGGTCTTCTGATCGTTGACCTCGTACTCCGAATCGTCGATCTCGCATAAATTCGTCGAGAGATCGCTGTTGCTCGTTCCACCGCCGAGGAGTGAATTTCTCTCCTCCAGGGTCGTGATAACCGAGCCAATCTCGTCGGCTTCGTCACCTTTGTGGCATCTATTTCGTCGGGTGCTCGGAAAACCGTAAGGCACTACGTCGTCTTCTTCGTCGTCGGATTCTAGTGTGCTGAGGCGGCCGTTGAGCGGATTCATCTCGTTCTCCGTATCCGTGTGTATGTTGTAGTGCGGCAGATAAGAATTTGGGTGTCTCAGATAACTTTCCGAATCTTTGTATTTGTACTCTCCCTCGCCGCCGCTGTCGAGCGGATTCAATCTCTGAGTCTCCGGGCAGTGATAGTGCTCGGAAAATTCTGTACCGCACTCCGAATCACCGACGTACTCGGACTCCTGATCCTCGTTCAGAGTCTCGATGTCTCTAGTGGGATCTATTGGACCGTGCACTGGAAATCGAAAAAAAATTAACATTATTCAACATTCAAAAATTAACTAGTTAGAAACGCAAATTATTATTTTTTATCAAATATAGGTACTTTAGCTATTAGGGTACGTTCGTGAATGCAGATATGCTGAGGCTATGGGTTTTTTTATTTGTGTCTCCACTCCTAGTGGGGGTTTTTTAAAAATTCGTTCATTTTTATAAAAAAAAAAAAAAAGATTATCGGAGCAGATTTGTGTCAAAACTAATCCCGGAACTCAGAACGGACTGGAATATAAGAACGCCTATTTCAGTTGCGTATACATGTGGATATATCTCGAATATTTCTGGATTTATCTGAACAGAACAGAACTGCATCAAAGAACGCAACAACTCCCTTATAGTTACAACAGCTGTAATAGTAATAATAGCTTCGATAATTTTTTTTGTAAGGTCGTAAGAAATAAACAATTTAATCTTCATCTTACTCGATGGTAGCTGATGAGTGTTGGACTCGTTACTCTCATTGCTGTGGAAGCTCGATGAGTCCGGAACCTCGCTGCCAGGTACTTCCGTGATGTTAGGAAGAGGGTTCTGACTCGGCCTGACCCAGTCTGAACAGTCCCAGTGATACCCTAAAATCATTGCAGACAAAATATGTATTTCTCGACGCGGCACATGCGACAGCTTCTCCTCGTACTTTTCAATTTTTTTTTTAAGCTTCGGCGATCCGCCCAGCGTAGATACAAGCTGAAGATATGGGGGAATGTGTACAGAGGAGAGGTGGTCGAGAGAAGAAATATGTCCGAGAGAAGGGTTTGTTTCAGGCAGGCAAAGCGACCCTCGGAGCAATTATAAAGATAGGGAAAAAGTGTTTGAGAGTGAGAGACGAAAGCTTGTCCATCGACTTACCACCGACGATGCGAGGATCATCCTCGATGGACGATAGGGACGCAACGGAGTTCCCACCTCCGTGAGGAGTCCGCCGGGTAGAGTTTAGTAGAAGTCCTCCAGTGGTCAGCTCTGGTACCACTGGACTCGCTCGTTTCAGGTCTGTTAGTACACACACGACGACACACCGGTGTTAATATGTAACTCGCTACTGCCCAAGGCCAATCGGCAACAATATATATATATACACTCATATACATATATATATCGAAATAAAAATTGGCGGAATGAAAATGCGGGAGAATCGCCTCTTGATAAATTAAAATTAAAAAAATAGAAAAAAATGTATATATATATATATATATATATGTATATATAAAGGAAGCTATGTAACAGTCGACGAGACCCATGAGACATGCGGCAAGCGAAAAAAATAATGTATAAAAAAAAAAAGAACAAGAAATCAACTGATGTAAGAAGCTACGTTGAGTTTGAAGGATATGCGTTGGACCGAGTGAATCTCCTCTCCGTTCTCCCTTTATCTCTCCGTCGGTCCTCCGTCTTTCGGGTCTTGTGACTCACCGTTCTTTATCTTTGCTGTATCGGTGATGAACGACGCGAGATGCATCTGTTCCTGCCAGATCGGCTTGTGAAGACTGTCCGTGTCGCTGCCCGTTGCGTTACCGCCGACTGGATTAGCGAGGGTCAAGCTCGTGGGTGGCACCGGGGTGCTTCGATTCAAATTTCTCAGATAATCGGGAGGGAAATTTTCAAGCTCGTCGCCTGCACTTCCGTAACTTCTGAGCGTGTCAAGATTGTTGAGCGCAACCGCGGCCGCCGTTCCGTAATTCGCTGGTTCGTTGTTTGAACTCGGGGTATAGGATGCAGGTCTGGGAGGACATTGGGGAGGTTCTCTCTGCAATGAAATCACACCAACGCTCATAATCTCAAAAAAAGCCACACGCCACATTCGAACATTTAATAAAATTAATAAAAAAAAACAATTATTTTTCGTTCAATTATTCGTCAGCGAAAAGCGCGCGTGATAATAATCAGCAAATCAAAGAGGGGAACAAATTAATGAACACTAGTAGGAAAAAAAACAAAACAAAAAAATTGCAGAAAAAAAACAAACAAAATTCAAAAGAAAATTAAAAAAAAAAATAAAGATATCAAATACTTCATGCTCGAAGTGTAAAACATCGGTGTTAGGTGATTCGTCGCTGACAGCGAGGACTCTTCAATTACCTGTATGACTTCCAGATTGCTGAGCTTCGAGCTACGCTTGAATTCGTGCTCGTGCGGTCTCGCCGAGTTCAATACGATTTGCTTCCTCGTCTCGTTGTTGATGTTGTTGGCCCTTGCGCGCGTCCTCTTCATTCGTATCTTTCGACAGGTGACGAAGATGATTATGAGAAATATATTCGCCACGAGGGCGATACCGATCCACATGAGCTGGTCCCAAGTTATGTTGAAGGGATCGGATATGATCGGTGTCGAGTAAACGGGATTTCCGCAGTTGGTTCCGGTCATGCTGGGCGGACAAACGCATCTGTACGTCCCAACTTCGTTGACGCATGTACCTCCGTTTATGCATGGATTGGCCTCGCACTCGTTGACGTCGATCTCGCAGCGTTCGCCTGTGAAACCTTGGCACTTGCATATAGGACCGCTGTTGCCCTCCTCGCAGATGCCGCTGTGAACGCACGGATTCGGACTGCAGTATCGTCCGAATTGGCAGCGTTTTCCGGTGAGGCTCGTTCCCACGCAGTCGCACGTGTAATCGCTTCCGCCGGGTGTGACCTTGCATCGCCCGCCGTACAGACAGGGCGAGGAGGCGCATGGATCGGTGTCGACCGCGCAAGCCAGACCGGTGAATCTCCCGTGGCACTGGCACTGATAGTTCTCGTCGTCGATCTCCTTGCAGGTTCCGCCGTTCTGGCAGGGCTGCGAGCCGCACACTCCAGCCGGTACCAGTATCGTCGCCGTGTCGCAGCTGAACGCCACGTTGGCGAAGAGTTTGAGGACGGCAACGCTGCTGGCGCCGCTCATGTGCAGCGGCACCGAGACCCGGGCGATCCTGACGTCGTCCATGCAGCCGAAGAATCCACGCTGAACGTCCTCGAAGCCGAGTATCGACGGATGCTGTCTGACCTCAGCGCCGAGATAAAAGTCGTCCGCCTGAAGGTTGAGGATGTCGTTTATACCCGGGGCCGAGCCATGAGCCACGTGCTTGCCGTCCACAGTCAGCCTGGCGCTGTTGCCCTCGCGCTCCAAGTGGATCTCGTGCCACTGACCGTCGCTCACGTAGACGCTGCTCACCCTGACGAGACCCTCGCCGCTGCCGAGGTCGAATTTGTACTGGGCGACGCCGTTGACGACCTCGAGGATGTTGTAGTCCACCTTGCCGGCGGCGTACATGAGGTTGCCAGTCGGCTGGACCGTGCGGATCCGCAACGAGAGGCTCAACTGATCCTCCATCGTCTGTCTTATCTGCACCTTGTCGAGCTTGTAGCTCGCGTAACTCTTGCCGCTGAACGATATCGGGTTTCTCGGTATGTAGCACGACTCGTCGTGGCACTTCGATATGTCGATGTCGCAGGTCTGACCGGCGAAGCCCTCCGGACACTGGCAGGTGTAACCCTGGACCGAGGAGTCCGGAACGCAAACCTTGAATATCGGGCATGGATCTGTCGCGCATTCGTTGACGACGATTTCGCAGTGATTACCGGCGTAGCCCTCCTTGCAGCTGCACTCGATCTTGTGACGATGACGGGGCGAAACGAAGCTCATGACGTCCGTCGCCACCGGCGATATTACAGTCTGATCGAGAACTATCTTGTCCAGACAATCGCCGTAGACGCAGTAGCCCTTGTTGCACTTGAATCTGACGATCTCCTCGACGACGAGCTTGGTCGATTCCTCGAGTTCCTCGATGTGCTGATTGAGCGCTTCGCGTATGCTCTCCGAAGAGTAGAAACCCGACGGTCCGACCATGGCAGCGGATTTCCTAACGGCGAAGAGAAGATCGAGATCGTTGTGAACGGCCTGACGAGTGGCCCGGGATTTTATAAGATTCACCGAGTCGTCGGTCGACGGTTGAACGGACATTATTACGATGTCCTTCAGCCTGCAGTTCATCGCGTTTCTGACCGTTCTCACGAAACCCTTTCGATGACTGAGAATGAAGTCCTCCGGGCTCACCTCGCGGAATCTCACGATCACCGAATTCTCGAGCATTTTCTCCGTGACGAGATCGACGTTTACCTTGACGATAGCGTAAGAGTAGAATTTACCGTCGGTGACGCTTATGTTGACGCGATACTCGCCGACGTCGAGCCTCGGCAGCGCGACGAGGGTGCCGTCGATCGGATCTATCTGGAAGAGATCGATGTTCAGATGGGGCAACGACGGTACGATGCTGTAGTGAAGAGTGTCGTACTGGTCCCGATCGCTGGCGTGGATTCTACCGATTATCCCGCCCGGATACTCGTCCATGTACGAATTGACGATCACCTCCAGGGGCGTTATGACCGGTGGATATTGAGACTCCTCGATGACCTTGACGACGACCCAGGCGTCGGAGTAGAGAGGCGGACTTCCGTTGTCGAAGACGCGGATGTGAAGAGCGTACTGATCGCGAACCCTGCTGTTGAACTTTGTCGCCGTGCGCAGAGATCCGTCTTGCTCGAGCCTGAAGGCGTCGCCCTCGTTGCCCGACCGGAAGTCGAAGGTGTACGGCTCGGCGTTTGGCACCGTGTCGGCGTCGTTCACGACAAACTGGAGAATCGTGTGCCCCAAGGGTTTGTCCTCCTGAACGACCGTCGTGTAATTCGGTTGCGAGAAGAGCGGTGGATTGTCGTTCGCGTCCAGTATCTCGATGTTGACCATGACGAAGCTCTGGAGCTGCGGCGTACCGCTGTCCCGGGCGTGAATCTCGAGCACGTAGTTGGATATCGTCTCGCGATCGAGAACCGCCGCCACCGATATGAAACCGGTCTTCTCGTCTATGACGAATTGCTTGAGTCTGTCGCCTCGCTCTATGTGGTAGGACACAACGCCGTTCTCCTCGCTGTCGAGATCGTTGGCGAACACCTGAGCTACCCTCTCGCCGATGTTAGCGTCCTCGCGAATCGCCGCACGGTAGGAAACCTCGTTGAACAACGGGGCGTTGTCGTTGCAGTCGGTGACGGTGATGTTGACCGTCGCGTGATTGCTCAGCGGCGGAATTCCACCGTCCACGGCCTGTATCGTCAGGAAGTAATCCTTCGCTCTCTCGTAGTCCAACTGTTCGGATATCGTTATCACACCGGTCTGCGTGTCTATCTGAAACTTCTTGTGCTCGTTGCCGCCGACGATCGAGTAGTAGACCTCGGCGTTGACGCCGGTGTCCTTCGAGGTCGCGAGAACGCGAGCCACGTCCATCCCGACGGCGACGATCTCCGGCACTCGGGCGAAATAAAATTTCGACGTGAATTCCGGTGGATTGTCGTTTATGTCCTGTACATTGACGATCAGTGTCGCGACGCTGGCGAGCTGGGGAGTTCCCTGGTCGAGAGCCTGCACGGTCACGTTGTACATTGCCTTGGTTTCGCGATCGAGAGGCTTCGCGAGAGTGACTATACCGCTGTCGGCCGCTATCAGGAAGTGACCGTCGGCCGAATCGATGAACTCGTATCTGACCTTCCGGTTAATACCGATATCGTCGTCGGTAGCGTGAACCTTCGTCACCAGAGTTCCGACTTCAACGTCCTCGGGCAGCGTCGCGCTGTAGGCCGTCATCGTGAATTTCGGTGGATTGTCGTTCAGATCGGAAACGAGAATCTCCAACTGGGACGAACACTCCCAAACGGGCTTGTCCCGGTCCTGCACGTGCGCGGTCAACGAGTACTTCGCTTGGGTCTCGCGATCGAGCTGACCGACGGTCTTCAGCACTCCCGTGTCTTTGTCCAGCGAAAATTTGTCGTTGTTCTCGCCGGTGAGATAAAAACGCAGCTTGGCGTTCGGCTCGTCGTCGTAGTCCGTCGCGAGAACCGTGAGAACGTATGTTCCAGGATGCGAACCTTCGGAGAGAATCTCGCGATATCGGTAGCGCAGGCAATAGGGCGGATTGTCGTTGACGTCGAGAATCTGCACGGTGACTTTGGTGTCGAAAACGTACTTGCCGTCCGTACCGACGACGTTCAGCTCGTATCTGTCGTTGGTCTCGCGGTCCAGGGCTTTCGCGACGTACACCTCACCGGTGCCTCGAACTTGGAACTGCGATCGCGGATCGCCAGCCGTTATGTAGAATTCTACCGGCGTATTGAGATCGGTGTCCTTGTCGATCGTTTCGAGCTTGACCACGACGGTTCCCGGCAGAGCGTCCTCGTTCACCGTCGCTTCGTAACGATCGTCGACGAAGGCCGGCGCGTTGTCGTTATAGTTCTTCAGCTTCACGTGCATCGACGTCCTCGCGAAGTGCTTCGGATTACCGTTGTCGGTGGCGACGACTTGAAATTTGTATTCGGGTTGCTTTTCCTTGTCGAGTGGCACGAGCGTCGACACCCACCCAGTGTAAGCGTCGACCGTGAAGACATTCGCCAGCTCGCCGATGTCCGAACCGAACGAGTAACGAACCTCGCCGTTGCTGCCGAGATCCTCGTCGTGGGCTATGACCTTCAATATCGACGTCCCCTCCTCCACGTTCTCCGCCAAATTTATCGCGTACGGATTGCTCTCGAACTTCGGTGGATGATCGTTCTCGTCGAGGACCTGAAGCGATATTTCCGCCAGGGCCGTCAGTGGTGGACTCGAGTCCGTCTCCGCCAGAACCGCGATCAGATGATTGTCCTTCGTCTCGCGATCGAGCGGACGCGCCACGGTTATCTGACCGTTGGAATCGATGGCGAACGATGGCGAGTCCTCGCTTCCCGACACTATCCTGTAGGTCACCGTTGTATTCGTGACGGTCTTCACTCGGGTTATTGGCGTCGTCACCGGCGATGCTTCGGATATGAAGAATTTGTCTTCCTTTCGCTCGAACAGCGGAGGAACGTCCTGGGGAGCCATTATGTAAACGCTGAAAGGCACGTCCGCGTGGTGAGGTTTCAATCCTCTGTCGGTAGCTCGGACGAAAAATTCGAAGAGTTGTTTTTCTGTAAAAAAATAAATAAAATCGATTAGCGTTTGTGTCGTAGCTTCGACTACTTTACTTTTGATGTAGAAAAGTCAGCGTTTCTTACCCCATGGAACAGCGCTTTTAATGAGGAACAAAGCGCCGCTGGTCGGATTTATTCCAAAAAGATTCTTCGTTTCGGAGTTCTGGAGTTCGATTATAGAATACTCGATCGTCGCCGCTTCGTCCTCGTCGTCGTCGAGTGCCTTGACCTTCATGAAGAAGCTGTTCGTCGACAAGTTGCTGTGGATCGAAGCTTTGTATTCGCGGAGAAGAAACACCGGAGGATTGTCGTTCTCGTCGCCGACTTTGACTCTGACTATAACGAAGCCCGATCTTCCACCACCGTCCGTGGCCATCACGGGTATTTCGTAGAGTTTCTGGGCCTCGCGATTCAATTTTTTCTTCGTTACTATCTCGCCGGTCATTCTGTTGATGTCGAAGGTTTCTCTCATCAGTACGGATGGTATGGAATAGAGAACGGCGCCGTACTCTCCGAAATCTTCGTCCGAGGCGAGAACGCTGGTGACCAATCTGCCTGGCAATTGATTCTCCATGACTGTTACTTCGACGAGAGGATTCGGGAATTTAGGATTGTGCAGATTGGCCGGCAATATCTCGATCTTGACTCTGGTGAAACTCGTGTAAACTCCGTCGGTAACCGAAACGTTGAGCATTCGCAATTTTTGTTCGCCAAAATTTTGCATGTTTATCAACGATATTATTCCGGTGTTCTGATCGATGTTGTAAGTCTGTTGCTCGTTACCGCCCACGATGGTGTAAGTGAGCTTCTCGTCGACGTAGTCGGGGTCGCTCGCCGATACTACGGTGACGAATTGTCCACGCTCCGCGTGCTCCGATAGGAAACATGTGTAAGACGGTTGCTCGAACTTTGGAGGATTGTCGTTCATGTCGACGACGCTGACCCAAACGTGTGCGGTGCTCGACAGGCTCGGCACACCTCGATCCATCGCGATTACCGTGAAATGATGAGAGTCACGGGTCTCGTGGTCCAGAGATCTCTTCAGGTAAACCACACCCTCCTCGGGATCTATGTGGAAGAACTCGTTGCTGTTCTGCGTGTCGTTCTGAATTGCATAGCGAACCTGCTGATTTATTCCTGGGAAGAAAGTAAAAAAGATCGAACTAATTATACGAATCAAGAGAAAAAAAGATGAATTTGGGCTAATCCCACATAGCACGAAAATTTTTTTGAAAGCTTTCACAAATATTATTTTGCCAATATAACTATTTTATATTGGCAACTATTTAATCTATTTTCCCAATATTAAAAAATATTTGTGTATTGTTTTTAAAAGATATTGAGAATTTTTTTTTTCCAGGTCATACATCTTATGTTGAAATATTTCCGAAATATTTCGAACATTGCATCGAGAGTCCGATTTTCATATACACATCCACATAAACACCAAAACAATAGTAGAAACAATTCGGTGAAACGGTGAATTTAAAAATATTGCAAATATTGTATGTTTCAGAAGTGCTGAAGTTTTAAGTATGTTTCTGAAAAATTTGTGAAACGTTCCATTGCGTTCCATTGAATATTTTGATAGAATATTTCACAATATTATTTTCATATATTTCAGAAATATTTCGATAAGATTTGAAAGATTGAAAATATTTCTAAAACGATTTAAAAGTATTGCGTGCTATGTGGGGAAAATTATAGTTGATCGACTTACCGGTGTCGTTGTCTCTGGAGCTAACTCTGAGCACCGAAGTGCCGAACGAAGCGGCCTCGGAGACCGATATGTTGTAAGAATCCTGGGTGAATTCGGGCGGGCAGTCGTTGACATCCAGCACGAGGATGCTGACGAGTACCTCGGCGTAAACGCCGGAAACGCTGTCCGTTGCTCTCACGGTCAATTCGTACTGCTTCTTTTGCTCATAATCCAGCTCATCCACCACATAGATTACACCTAATTTATTGAAGAGAATGTTGTAGACCCAAAGCGCTCTATCCAGCTTTAGCAACGACGAATCCGATTATTCTTAATCCGAGGCAACATTGATCGACAATTAAAAAAAAATAATAAAAAACAGAAATTAATTACAGGAACAAAAACTATCGGGTCGAATATATCGGATTCGTCGATACCGAGAGACACTAATGAATGCGGTTGTGTGACAAATGTACGTGTATAGACAAACGTCGAGGATCCGTGGATGAGTGATTGTGATCGATGCTCTAATATGAACGCCCGGTAAATGTAATTGAATAATAAAAATACATAGGCGTATCATGCAGCGAGAATATATATTATTTTTTTGTTGTTGTGAAGCTATAAATTCCGTTTGTACACAATTTCGATTCGAGTCAAATTAATAACGAATGTGCGCTCGATGGCATCGTGAGGGATAATCGATTGATAACTAAATAGATATCGACATTCGGGGTAACGATGAGATGATGGTGCAATGTACACGAATGCGTATAGAGTGTATAATTTCTTTCTCCACAGAATTTTTTTTTTGTTACTCGCTATAGATAGATAGATTATAGTAGATAGTGGGAGACAGTCCAAAATCGCATGCATAATTCGGGATGTATAAAAAAATGTCATTGGAAATATGGGACGGGACATGTGATGGAATAAAAACGGCGGTAGCTGGATTTTTCACGGGCAAACAGCGAGAGTGGCATTTCGAATGATTTATTAAAAGCCACTCTGATCTGTTAGTCACAAAGTTAATCCTACGTGAGTGAGGGTATCATGCGGAGCGTGCTGCGCGAATGAAATTGCGGCGCCCGAAAGAAAGAATAATAAAAAAAAAAGAACAAAGTCTCGCAAAAAAATATTTTTCAACAAAAATACAGAAAAAACGAGGATATAAATTTACAAAAAAATTTAACACGAAGCATATTTACACTACGCTTAATTTACATAGCGAGTGTGCAGAAAAGTCATGAATACGCTTTGTCGAATCGGCAAGAAAAACCGATATCAAATGAATCGACTACCGAGGCAAGAACGAGCTTTGAATTCAATTCCATTCAATTAAATGAAAAACATATGACAATATACGAAACAAAAATGAAAGCTCCTTCGTGCGTCGGTTTGTGCGCTCTTGTCGTGCATACACACAGCAATGCGAATAATAGCTATTGATGTAAAAAAAAACCAGCGACACAGCAAGGCCGATATTATCTAGTTGGTTTTATACTCACAAGGACCATTGTTATTGTCGGGGGCTGCGAAACAGGGAGATACAACAAAACTTTAATTTCTAATTTTTCAATCAAGCATTCGTGAAGGATTAAGGTGTGGGTCGATAAACAATTTTTCTTTTTCGTGTGCGTGTGTGTGGGCTTTCGGTCCGGTATTCGATATGATAATAATTTTTCGTCAATTTAAAACAATAATCGATTAATCACGATTTCAAAGTTGCGCTCTTTTCGGTATCCCACCGGCAATTAATTAAGAGCCGATTTATCGAGGCTACGATCAGAGAGTATACTCGAGGAAAGTACGAACGGATAAAGTGGAATTTTGGGAGGAAATTCAGTTTTAGATACGTGTTAAGGTAGATCCTACTGGCAAGGTAATAAAAATATGTATATATGTATATATATATATATATATAGGATTGCGCACTCTGCACGTTTTCACCATCGTCATAACGCTATAATAGATCGGATAGCGAAATCCCGATCGAAGCTTAGCCGGCAATTATTTACAACGTGGCATTGAAACGAACACGTTATACAGGAATTAAAAATAAAATTGAAAAAAAAGAAAAAAAAAACAGCACGGATCATCATTCGGCTGAGACATTGTCTCGTGTGGAACAGATCCAACGATACATTATTGTAACAATGTTTTGATTTGTTTTTTTTTTATTATTTTTTAATAAAATTTAGTCACGGTTCAACATCGTCACGCCGAACGTGTGACAAGTAAAACAGAGCGTATATAAACCTCACCGGTATTGAAGTCCAGCGCAAACTCCTCGAAGTCGTTGCCTTTGGTGATGCTGTAGATGAGTTTGCGACCGAGTGGCGACTCCGCTTGGATAGATAGACTGAGCGGCGAGTGCACTTCTATGCTCTCGAGGACGCTGTCCGTGTAGAACTGCTTGTCGAATACGGGCATCGAACGATCGATGACTTTTACGTTTACAGGAACCTCGATGGAGCACGGTGTTTGGCCTGTAAATTGATTCATCCGTTAATAAAAAATTCCACCCCGAATCCGATTGCGATACCCGACAATGCAATAATATCGATTTAAGGGGTTGCTGGAGCTTCCTGTTTTACCGACGGAACGAGGCGATTTCGTAGAATCGAATTTACATAATTAATATTTTACGCATTGCCTCAAATTTTACAGGACTGTAACACTAGTCATAAATGTTTCGGCGTGCACTTGAATTTTTGTTGAAAAAGCGCAAGAAGAAAATCAGATATTATAGATTGTCGCGAAAATTAATATTGCTGCTGAAAAATTCAACGGCATCTATTTTGTACGATATAAAATATTCTGGAACTCACATACGCAAAATGAGAGTGCACAACGATTCGGCAAAATTCTCCGAATATTCCAAAATTGTCAGAAAGTCATGTAAAGTGTATTCTATGTTTAGATTTACTGTCCACTTGTGACAAGTGATCAGAACCGACAAAAAGCGCATAAATGTGATGCAGAGCACGTTTACACAGGAAAAAAAGTTTGTACTTTTTACAACTTATTGTCCATAAAGGTCCACAATTTTTTATTTGTTAATATCCAGTTTTACAAACTAAAGTACAAACTAAAATTGTTACTCACCACCGTCGTAAGCAGCAATCGTTAATTGATATTCACGATTGTGTCCCTCGAGATTTTGCTTCAGCGATATCTCGCCGGTTTTTCTGCAGACCTTAAATAGTTCGCCGTGACCTTTTTTCAGCTCGTACCTCACCTCGCCGTTGTCGCCGCTGTCCATATCGATGGCGTGGACCTGCGCTCAGGAACCAAGTTTTATTAGTAAAGTTTCTCCTATCCTCTCGAGCTCGAGCCAATATGAATAAATATCCTCGAACTTTAGTTTCGATCTCTTTCGTTCCATTTTTTTTTCTCTTTAATACGTTGTATATATTACCTTAGAGATGACGTCGCCCTTCTGAGCCTCGACCGAGACGACCGCGTAGTACGGTAGATTGACGAACATCGGACAATTGTCGTTGATATCGAGTATAGTCACGTTGACTATGACGTGAGCTACCCGAGGCTTCTCGTGATCGGGCATTTGGCTCTTCGCCTCGACGATGAGCTCGTAATTGTCCGATACCTCGCGATCGAAGCGCTTGCCGGTAGTTCTTATCGCACCGGAAGTTGGTCCTATTACGAACATATCAGTGGGATTCAATATACCGAAGACTATGTGCTCGTTCAGAGCGCTGCCCAGTACATTGACAACGGCCACGGTAGTTATCTTCGTCGAATTCTCCACAATCGTCCCGTCGTAAACATCCTTCTGGAACACGAGACCGGAGTTTTCCGATTTCTCGACAGCGATGTTGACCTGCGCAACGCTCGAGTACTTTCCATCGGAGACCCGCACATGAAGAAGATAAGATTTCTTCATTCTATCGGGATTGCTGACGGTGATGAAACCCGTCTGGGCGTCGATGTCGAAAGTGTGAGCCTTGTTGCCGTCGATGATGTCGTATCGCAGCGGCGTTCCCTCGGTGCTGTCGGGATCGACGGCGTTGACGCGAATCACCGCGACGTTCTTGTATGTCGGTAACAGCAAGGTGGTGTTGTAATCGTTCCGAAGAAACTTCGGCGGACAGTCGTTGACGTCGGTGACGACGATCACCACTTTGGCAGTTGTTTCCGACGATAGTTTAGGCTTGCCGAGATCGGAGACTTTAACGTGAAATTCGAACATCGGCACTGTCTCGTGATCGAGAATCATGACGGTTCTTATAGCGCCTGTGCTCGAATCTATGTGGAAGAACTTTCTCGGAAGATCCTCGACGATGTCGTAATTGAGAAGAGCGTTGAGCTCGGAGTCTGCGTCCTCGGCCTTTATCACGAGGGGCGTGCTGGAGTTCGTCAGAACGAGAGAACCGATGCTCGCACCCTCGCTTATCTCGCCACTGTACAGAGCCTGAAGGAATCTCGGCGCGTTGTCGTTTCTGTCGAGAACGTGAACGATCACGTTGCACAGCGCCGTCGCGCCTGCCATGTTGGTCGCCGCCACGGTGAGATTGTAAAATTTAGTTTTCTCGTAATCCAGGCTGTTCTTCGTCACGATAACGCCGGTGCTCGGATTTATGAAGAATGTGTCGTTCCTGTTGCCCCGTCTGAGCTCGAACTGCAGCGAGGATGTGCTTCTCGCCTCCACGTGCTTCACGTAAGCTCCGGTACGCTGATTCTCGTATATCTCGGCGGCGAGCTCGCGCTGAACGAAACGCGGCGGTGCGTTGTCGGCCATCGTTACCATAACGTGAACGGGCACGGTGTTGGTCAGAGGCGGTGTACCGTGATCGCTCGCTTTTACGAGCAATATGTATTCCGACGTGACGCCGAGATCGAGCTCTCGGGCAACGCGGATGAGTCCGAGATCGGTATCTATCGTGAATACGTTTCCGACGTTACCGGACGTGATCGTGTAAGCGATCCTCGCGTTCTCGCCGCGATCGCGATCGATCGCGTACACCTGAACGACCGCGGTGCCGATCGGCGATGTTTCGAACACCTTGCCTTGGATTATCTCGCTTATGAACTCGGGGGTGTGATCGTTGTGATCGTGAACGGTCACCACGACTCTGGCGTAGTTTCGCTTGGCCGGAGTTCCCTGGTCCCGGACCATGACGGTGAGAACGTGTTCCTCGATCGCCTCGCGATCCAAATAGTCGTTCAGCGTTATCGTGCCGGTCACCGAATCGACGTGGAAGATTCTCAACGAGTCCTGACTCTGGGCCGCGTGCAGACTGTAGAAAACCTTCTTGTCCTCGTCCTCGTCGGTCGCGTGAAGCTGCAGGACCGTTTCGCCTTTCTCGACGTTCTCCGATATGTCGACCCGATAGATCCTCTCGGTGAATTCCGGCCTGTGATCGTTGATGTCGATCACCGTCACGAGCAGCTGCGTTCTCGACGTGTGAACACCGTCGGTCACGGATATCGTTAGATTGTAGAAATTTTGGGTCTCCCAGTCGAGCTTCTTTGCGAGAAGGACGTTGCCGTTGTCCCGACCGATGAAGAACTCGTCGCGCTTGTCACCGTCTGGGGAGAAATTTTTTTTATCAGATTTTTCGATCCTTGAACGGTATGCGTGTCAAGGCAGAGAGTGGGCCAAAGTGGACTCGCTTTGGGATTCAATGAAAATTTGAAAATGCCGTCTCTGAGCCTCGATTGTCCACTTTGACCCAATATTAATAAAAAGGATATCATTGGTTAAAGGTTAAATGGCAATCATCGTTTTAATCAGTGGAATTCATTTAATTTTTACAAAGGGAAGAATTAACAAGACTATAATTGATTTTAAAAGGGCAATTATTCCCTACACGTATTATAACATTATATAACATTGTATAACATTATATAATTCTTGGGAAGATAGTCAATTCCGATGGTCGGTCAGTAAGGTTAAAGCAGTTGTTGGGCGTCGAATTCTTATCTTCGTTGACTATTAATGTTCAAATGAAATAATGAAATATATTTTGTCCAGTTTTATATTAAGATGCGAATTGGTAATATTATTCTAATTGTGAAGACACTATCATAATATACTGATGTATTTTTATTATTGTATGAAGTAAAAGGGTTCATCCCGTAAACTAAATAAATAACATTATATAACATTATATAGTATACAATGTTATAGCCATACTACTGGGATTACTAGGACTGATTGGATTTCTCGATGGATTGCGATGATTATATGAGATTCATTTTATTGAAACAATTTGGTACGAATAGAACAATGGGCTCAGATAAAACAAAAATCGCATCTGACTAAAGCTTCTTCAGAATGCATAACATAATGAAAGTAGGAAAAAAAACATAGGAGACCGAAAGTCACTAGTAATCTCACAGATCAGCTTTGGATACTCAATCGTTTCAACACATGCACTATATAGGGAGGATAAAAGTGGTGAATATGGCCCACCTCGATTAACACGTAAATCAATGATATATGGACCGGGCCATATTCCCCACGATTACCCCATAAGGTAAATGTGCCGAATATGGTCTATCTTGATTAAAACTTAAATTAATTATATATCGATCGGACCACATTCGGCACTTTTACTCTATAAATAAATAATAAATAAATTTATATATGTTCTTTCTATATCACTGTGTAAATTTCGCAATTTTCATGCCATCACTTACCCACGATGTCGTACCACAGCGAATCACCGTCCTTATCGGTGGCTTGCACCAGAGCGACGAGAAAACCAACTTCGTCGCTCTCGGTCACTTCGGCCGTCTGATTGTTTGTCTTGAAAATTGGGGAATTCTCAGACTCCTTCGGTGCATCGACGACCTGAACGGAAGCTCGTGTTTGATGACTTCGCTGAGGCTCTCCGTTATCCGCCGCTTTGATCTGCAAAAGCCAATGTCAAGCCGCAGAGCGTTAGCCGCATCGCAAAGAACCGCGGTATTTTGCAACAAAGATCAAAGTGTCGTCTGTGTACGCTCACCATCATTTCGTACTCCTGGCCAGCCTCGAAACCGCGCTGCGAGTAGACCATACCGGTCGTCGGATGAATCTTGAACTTTCCCTTTCCGCGTCCACTCTTTATGCTGTACTGGATCTTCCCGTTATCACCGATGTCCTTGTCGCTCGCCAGGACCTACAGCAAATTACAATTTTTATTCACAAACTCTGGTACGAATTATACTTCTCAGACTCCGTCCCGTCTCGTTGAATCTGACGTAACAACTACAAATTTTACGAGACATTCGATATATAATTAAATAAAAAATAGAACGGCAAATTAACGTTAGTAGCCCGCAGCCTACGGCCCAGCCGGAATCACAAAAAAAGCTAATCATTGTTCGCTCTTTTCATTCGTAACTATCAAAATAATCGCGTGACTAATTCCAGAAGTTTATAAGTGTTTTCTGCAATCACATTACATACGACTCTCCGGCATTGATTCTTGTGATATTAACCCTTCAAGTTCGAAGACTATTTTCTTTAAAGACATTAAAAAACATTTCGACATTTTGTTTAAATAAATGTGTTTGAAATTGAAACTTTCGAAAATTTCCGTTTGTAAATTTTACACCTGAATAATAAAAAAGAAAAATATATATGACGAAACAACGATCGAAAAAAATGTCTTCGATTGAAAATTTTCCGATTGAAAATAAAGAAAATAAGGGGCTTTAAGGCAGTCCTTACAAATAGTGTTCACTTCGCAGAAGTTTCAGAGAAATGAAAGGGAATTGCAAAAATCAAGCATATCAAAGGTGTTGAAAAGATTAATTTTGCGCAATAATAATTCCGAAATGTTATTAACGAATTGATGAAAAATAAAATTGGTCAACAAATCTCCCGGAAACCGCACTTTTTTTTCTTTTTTTTAAGAAAATGATTCGTTCACGTTTTTGAACACGTATGGATTTTTTAGATTTTTAAAATCACTTTGAATTTTTTTTTTGAATATGGGAAAATGTGGAGTACGTCACAAAATTCAAAGTGAACTAAAACATCGGACAAAATTCATACGTATTCCGAAAAACGAACGAATCATTTTCCTTTAAAAAAAAGTGAGGTTGACGGGAGATTTCTTGAACAAATTTTATTTTTCATCAACATGTTAATAACATTTTGGAATTATTATTATGCAAAATTATACATTTCAACACCTTTAATATGGTTAATTTTTTTCAGATTTTTATAACATCTAGAAGTGTTTGCAATTCCTTCTAATTTTTCTGATACTCATGCAATGTGAACAAGATTCGCAAGGACTACCTTCAAGGGTTAGTACCCATTAACGCCCAAACGTGCCATATTCAACAGTGGAACAGTTATTTAGAAAAATATATCTTTATTTTCAATCGGAAAAATTTCAATCGAAGAAATTTGGGTGTAATTAGCGAAAGTTCTCTTCTCCACCGTAATAAAAATGTCCTCGCTGTACTGGCCCGGGCTCGAATGTCCTGCTCGGGATTTTTATCGCGAGAGAAAACTTCCCCTTCGTGATCGGATAAAAAACGTGAACGAAACTTTTTCGTTACTTCGAACCGGGAAGACGATGACTCCTGTGATACTTTCGGGGCCGATTCGAGAAACGATAATTTGTTGTCGTCGTCCCGTGCGCGTTCATTGAATCGGCCGAGATTGAAACTCGTATAGTCTGGTCGCGGACCCGGATATCGGCTTCGAACTTGCTGCTTTCGTCGATTGTTCCCAAACTTCGACGTCTTCTTCCCTTCGACCCACATTCTGCCCTCATTCTCTCGTGACTCATTCACTATCGGGTGTGATAATCCTCGTCGGCGTTATTGTAACGCCACGTTTGCCGAAATTTCGTAGCTTCTCTTGGCAAGCATCGCATTCACATTCCTCATGCGTCAAGTGTGACATTAATTAAAATGGATGCAGTGTATGGCGATCGGCAGATTTGCTTTTTTGGGCGTGTGTGTATGTGCGTGCGTTTTGATGTCCCATTCATTGGTCGCGTGGTACCTTGACTGTTACCATTTTACCCGCAAAATTTTGCATTCATATCAAAAAGTAACTCAATAAATATTTTTTTATTTTGTATGTCCAAAAAAATCGACAAATTTATTGGAAATAAAATTTGACGAAAATACGTAAATAAATTCACATAAAAAAGAGTTGTTCATCAAACATTTCATCTCTAAAAAAGTACAACTTTTTTTCCTTTTATTTCACAATTTTTTTTTCTATGAATGGTATTTCTATAAAAAAAAATTTGAAACGGACAAGAAAAAAAAAATGTGGACGTTTGTGGAGAAGACATTTTTGTCAGATGACCGAATTTGTTTTTTTACCTTGCAGTTATTTAAATCTGAGACATACGTATCTTCCGATACGAGCCACAGAGTTAACCATGTACTGCTCAATGTCCTCCCGAAAATAAATAATTTATTCACTATTTCAAATAAATAAATATCGATGAAATTCGTAAAATTGAAAATTGCACGCGACTCGAGTCGAGCCTCGAGGGCCCGATGTGACAATGACTGGGGCATGCATATACCAAATCGAGTTTACCGAGCGCTCGTCAGTGGAATGTTACGAGCGATGTGCCGGGTAACTTTGTTCTACCTTAATTAATTATATACGAATATCTCTCAATTACTCGCTCGTCACCACGAAGTTACATGTCGCAAGTTTACGCGGCACATCGTTCGTCTCGGCACAGAGGGTTGATGCGCCTGTATTGTGTCTCGCAATAACGGTACATTCTTAGACGATATTCTCCGGCATTTACGACAACTAATTGCACTAAAATATACAGCATTCAGATAAAATTAAGGGGGGGGGGGGGGGTGGGGGCGGATTGCACATACAAGAGCGCATACGCGTAAGGCAATTAAGTACGGAACGAGGAGAATTCAAGACACGCAATAGTTTAATATCGAGACGAGAATTCCGATGGGTTTCCGGCGGATGCGAAAATATGAATATTAGTTGGAACAACACCGTTGGAAATACGAATAATTTTCCAGCGAGTTTGCGTGGCAAAATTCCACCCGATTAAAATATGCATGGGCTCACGTAACAGAGATTTACAGGAAGTAAATATATTCGCGTGACAGGACATTGCGTTAAACCATAATGACGATTTGTTTATAGATGAAATGCAGGAATTAGAGATATATAAAAAAAATATATATCTATGCACGAAACGAAAAATAATAAGCATTTTTAATGGTATACAACAAATTTGCAAGGCACCCGGGCAGAGCTCAAACTACCCGCCCAATCATCAATTCGATCAGATTATTATTGTTGTTATTATTATTGTTATCAGTTGTTACGATTATTATTAATAATATTAAACTTGTTTGACGTTCCGTAGAGTGTGTTTTTTCTTTTTTTTGTTTTTCTTTAAATTGACGTGCCGAGGTTCCTTACCCTGAAGCAATGATCTCCTGACACGCTGTCTGGGCTAAATGTCTCCCAAGTTCCATTCTCGAGTAAGGTATCGATCGAGAGGTCGTAAGCCCGCGAACGGTTCCTCGATTTCTGTCGAGAACGAGATTACAGCTTCTTTTAGCTTTTCGTTCGCAAAAAAAAATATTTAAATCTCCCCCCTTTTGAGTATTTTTTTATCGTCCTTAGATTCCTTAGATCGATGATTGCGTCGCGATCGATTGAAATCAACGCTTCCGCTCGTTGCTGTAAAATTCTATTCCGATCTACGACCGATATCGAACCCGCCTTCGATCGCCAATTGATGAAGATTATCAGAATTTTTTTTTTTTTTTTTTTTTACACGAGGTGCACTACTATAGATGCGTACTGGATGTACGGAATATGTACACCCTGAAAAAAATGTATTCGACCGCCACCGTTTATTTGGTTTAAGTAAAATATTTATTTGATTTAAATAAATATTTATCTAAATTAAATAAATATTTATTTATATTAAATAAATATTTTACTTACACCAAATAAACGGTGGCCGTCAAATAAATTATTTTTCTGGGTGTATCGGGAGAACGAAGATATTGGGCATGGTATTGTGATGTATAATATATGGTACAGAGTGTGGTGGGTGGATGGGTGCGTCTCTGTGATGGGGGTCACACGTGTTGCGTTCAATGTGATTCGCGCGTGCTCCGCTGTACATACAATTATTGTAATTGGGTGATGCAGGTATATATATATATACATAGTATAGTTTGATATCGTATTCTGGACGGTGACGACAGTAGACCGTAATGTGCAATATATATGTGGAGGGAATCTTCGTGCGCGGAGTTTCATGTGCCATAAAACGTACTACTGTGTCTATGAAGGACTTTTTTTCTGTTCCTCGAGGGCACTGATAGAAAAACGCTTTTCTCGAGATTCGCACATTGGTCACAATTTAAAAAAAATAGGACTATCGGTAAGTCGATCGATGCGCGGGGGTAGGTTATCAGGCCTATTGCGATTCGTCAGTCTTTCAGGCTCTTTCCATCCGGGACCTTAGCTGCGGAGGTACAATCGACTATCGATTCCAGCGATCTACGATCTATACATCGGTCGGGCAGATTGGGGCAAAATAGACCGCTGAACACTACAGACACGAGGCAAAATGGGGTACGAAGAAATTTTTTGATAAAAGTTATTGAAACACTTGGCAAGACTGGGATAAAATGGGGGAATGTGAACATAATGCGCATACGGGGCAAAACGGGGTACCTCTTGGGTCGGAGTGAATTCAACTTTGTCTCTTGCAGTTACGGTGAAATCGTGAGATAACCCATTTTGTCTCGAACCGCAATCCTTTCCAAATGGTCAGAATCATTATGTAAGGAATTTTATTTTGTAACGCCGAATTTTCTCCGGTTTTCGCTCCTTGGCTACCCCGTTTTGCCCCGGTCTCCTCTATGAGGACACAATTCGATGGATCGAAGAAAAATAAATGACAATATTTTTGTAATCTACCTGAAAGAGCGGTTTGTCCGTTTCCAGCGATGCCGGTATCCTGACGGTGTAGAATTTTTGCTCAAACTCCGGACCGTGATCGTTGATGTCCTCCACCTGGACGACGACGCGTGTTGTCGATGACAGGGGAGGTCTTCCATCGTCTTTTACAGTCACCTGAAAGAAGTTGAAAAGAGTGACATTAATTCTTCATACCAATCTATCCACCGAAAATCATTCGTTCGCATTCAATCCTGGATCTTCAATTCCTGACATGTAAAAAAAGAAGAAAATGAAAATGATTCTAAAAATTTCGCTTCTACATGGAACCAGCTATACGCTTGCCCATTCTGTATCGCCAAAAATTTCCTCTGACGAATGTGATGGCCTGCCCGGAATCATCGAGATGAAGCGTAGAAAATGAAGTGCACTGATAAAAACGTACAATTGAATTAACTAAGATTCAAGCAGGGACGTTCAAATAAATATTTTGTTGGACGACCAAAGTATTTTAATGACTCAAAAATATTTTGGTAAAATCACCCAAAAAATTGTTGAACTAACTAATTTTTTAGCTGTGCCAACAAAATATTTAATTGAACGTCCCTGCCCGAATCTTAGTTGATTCAACCGTATTTTTTATCAGTGTGTAAATACCGGAGTAATATTAATTATAGATTTATTGTGTGGAAGTACTAATGAAGGAGAGCGAACGTCACAACGATTCGGGACGTCGAGACGAACTGAAGAAAGGGCCTGACGGAAGCAGGGCCAGGAAGTCCGCCGCTGATCCAGAGTACACCCAGAAAAAATGTCTGTGACGGCCTCCGTTTATTTGGTTTAAGTAACATTTTTATTTGATTTAAATAAATATTTATTTTTATTCATTAAATAGTTACTTAAATGAAATAAATATTTATTTTAATCAAATAAATATTTCACTTACACCAAATAAACGGTGGCCGTCAAATACATTTTTTTCTGGGTGTACAGCGGCTAGACCGTTGCCTTGAGAAATCGGACGGTCGCACCAAAAGTGCTGACGGTATCGCGATTACGAATCAATATAATATATTTGTGACTGTAAGACCAGACGCTGGCGTGAGAAACAGTAAGTGCGAAATCTGCAAATTATGGGACCATTACACGAGTTTTCAAACATTTCTCAAAATTTCCAGGTTTTTTCTGACCCTCGGGCGCCTTTTCAGTTTTAGCGTGACCTTTTCCCCCGAAAATGCAAATGGCCTATTTTGCATAGGTTCGGTGCTCCTCGAGTGCCGAGGCTGAGTTGCACGTTGGACCATTTACGGGCATTTCCGGTGCGACAAGTAGAAGGTACGCAGTGACCGCCACGTAAATCCAATGTCTCCGGGAAAGCTTCGCGACACTTCGTACCACGTCACATCCGTCTATCCGGGCTGGTAGCACCTGCACTAAATTAGGGTTACCAAAGTTCGTTTTAGCCAACGACCTTAGAGTTGCAGAGCGAGAGAGGTCTCTCGTACTCTCCGGGCCCGCCGTTCCACCCGACACGCTCTCGTGATCGGTGTGCATCTACACAGTTGCTCGGAGCGCGTTTCCTCCGAAAGCTCGGTTTGAAAAACGTATTAGTCATCGTTACACACACGAGGGAAGTTGGTAGGGCAAGCGATGCGATGCTTGAGCCTCCCTGACGAGAAAGCTTAAACTTTTACTCGCGTCAACGAACTACACACATACGTACGGTTCACTGACCGAGTGTTTACTAAGCTCTCCGCGAAGATTAAACCGACGGTTCGAGGCTTCGACCAAGTTTGTACGTCCCTCGCTAATAGTTCGTTAATTCCGTTTCTCACGGCATTATTGGCTGAGGCCCCACATTTTGGGGGTTATAATCAGGTTTTCGTCGATCACGCATCGTTTTCCACAAAGTAATGAATAATCCCTCTGTAATGCTGCTGAGGATACTCTAAACGGAGCATTATGCTCGCAGAATCGTCGAATATTCAAAATTAATTTCCAATAAACAGGGTATTGTTTAAAGGAGGCTGTGCACGAGCCCGTTGTGCTCACCAGGATGTTTGAAAGAGAGCGTGCTTGTTCGGTTGTAGCGGAATGTTCGAGATCAAAGGTTCGGCGCAGCTTTTGCGCAATAACAATGATTGGAATTTCAGAGAAAAAAGTAGATTATAAAAAAAAATAAACATGTTCATACCGCAAGTGACGCATTTCCAGCATGACGTCACTTCCGCTAAAAAATTAAGATGTTTTGGCAGCGAGTGACATTTTCCTGCATTACGTCACTTCCGGTCGTAAATTGACATTTTCAAACCCGAAGTGACGTCTTTCCATATGACGTCACTTCCGGTTGAAAACTGATATTTTGAAACCGGAAGTGACGTCACAATGAAATTTTTCAAATTTGTCTGCGTGACGTCACTTCCAGTTAAAAAGTGAGATTTCTTTCGAATATTTTAAATTTAACTCTGCCAAGCAAGGGCGCATTGCAGCTGCTTTACCCAGTGTTCGTTATCGAAGACCGTCGGCTTGACTCTGGCTACCTAAGTCGGCCGGAGAAGGACCGACATGACGTTCTGGCGTTCGGCAGCAAGCGCGGATCTAGCGATGTTCCGTTTTTCCCGTCACGAATCCCACCTGCAAGCTCCAATCAGATCGTCCGGACATTGATGACCAAGGTAAAAAGGAGCAGCTGCCGATACCCAATCGACGAACCACAAAAAGTTGCGCGTTTGTTTCTCGTCTCTCCGCGATCAACGTTTATGACGGAACTGCTTACGCAATATCCTGTCTTGTACCCGGGTAATTACACTCCCGTGTTATTACCGCGCCTCGGGCGTGGTTTTCAATGATGACGGGTTGCACACCCAAACATTATCGGGCTACAAACGACTCGTGTTTGCTCCGTGTGTCATTGCCGTCGCGATGTTTCGAGCGCGGAGGTGTCACGGAAGATTTGTCGGTCGGTTCAGCAGGTTGGGAAGGTTTGCCGCTTTTGTGGGATAAATAGCGAAGCACCGAGGCCGAAATGTGTACATACACGAGCTATCGTACAGCGAGCAGAGAGTGGCTCCGGGCGACGTTGGTGTACGCCATTATACCGTCCTTTAAGAAATTCCTCTTTCGTCCCGAAGAAGCGAACCCGCGGCTAAGAAGAAGCGTCTCCACTTTTACGGGCCTTTTATGGCTAAAGAATGAGCGCGTGCAACCTCGCTACGGCGGGTTATACGGCTTACCGGCATTTATCTTCGGGGCTCGCCGGCATCGCCTTGCGGCCACGGGGGCTTTGAGATGAGGAGGACCCCTGAAGAGGCGTCAGCCAGTTTCTGGCCCCGACGAAGCTGTATAATCTAATACGTGAGAAACAGAAAACGATCGGAAAATACAACCGAGCCCATCGCAACCAATAATGACGCGGCGGATAGATCTACAGTAGAACCTCGCTTATCCGACCTTCGATCAACCGAGCCTCCAAGTTGTCCGAAGCACCCAATTCATCCCAGGTCTCCGCGTTAAGGAGGGAGTGTCGCTGCGTGAGGACTTCGCATAAGTTCGACAACAATAAGAGAAAATTGCAAGTACTTCTTGATGGCGTAAAAATTTGAAAAAAACCATGTATACTAAAGGTACTGAGAAAATTAATTTTGCATAATAATAATTGCAAAATGTTATTAATTCATCAAAAAATTAATTGGTTAACAAATTACCCCGCAACAAAACTTTTTTTTATGAAAATGATTCGTTTATTTTTCTGAATACGTATGAATTTTTTCAGAATTATAAGTAATCGTTGACTTTTTATTTTTTTTAATAGAACCATTTTTTATTCACTTATCTGACGTACGCTCTCCCACATTAGCTCGGATAAACGGCGTTCTACTGTACTCCAATACCCGTTCAGACTTCAACTTTTTTTTCCATTTTACTCGAAAACTCAGAGGAGCGTCAGCCTCAGCAGCACCTGCCTCGTTGAATTATAGAGGAATTGAAAAAGAAGAAACGAAAAAAATACAAATAAAAAAAACGTTATTAGCCGGCGTGCCGCTTCGCCTTGCAGAACGGCAATCGATCGGGGCGAATACATCTCGAAGTCATTGCCAGGAAACTGTTCTAGACGAGAAAACGACAAGGTCCGACAGTTTGCGGCGCCGGGGCCGATGGCGCGGGCTGTAGAGAATTTTCTCATGGAATTCGACGACCGTCGAGGATTGTCGGTACAGCGCGCATCGGCGTTATGTCACACCTCACTAAGATTATCGCGGCGGATCTCGTGCCCGGACTACGCCCGGGAATTTTCGTTACTTCAGGCAGAGTCGTTGCTTCAGACATTGTAGCGTCCCGCGAGGTTACCGTCGTTTTCATGCCTTTTTTTGTTTCCGATTTTCAACATTTTCAACGTCAACGTCGTGATTGAGTTTGAGGCAAAACGGCTGTCTGATTCAGTTTCGATTACCAACGTCACGATTGACCTTTGTTCAAAACAGATACCGAATCTGTGCTCAACCCGAAAAAATATCGCCGTTTGAAAATTCCCGATAACTTTTTTTCGTTGGTTGTCGTTCCAAGACTATATTTAATGGTCGTTTTCACACTGATGTCAAATCTATCACTTATTTTATTTCTAGATGAATATTTAATACGAATAGTTGCGACGAATGTGAAGTTTGAAGTTTTCATGATATTCAAAAATTTCAAATAACATAATATTGAAACGGTCAGATCGATTCCACCGGAATTGAATAGCGACGATTATATTTCATCTGTATAGTCACGTTTTTAACCAGATAGCTAAAAAAAATTTGGAGCAAACCCGCGTTTTTGAAGAAATTAATAATTGCGTACAATAAGAAGCTGCACATTTTTTAATTAAATTTTCGTGAAGTATCGACGATTAACCATACATACTGTGTGCGCATTTTCACCTTGATCGATCGAGGCATTCAGGTTTGAAGTTGACGTATCTGATTTATACACGCACACACATACATCCGGACATTTTTTCATTAAAATGACGAGATTTTTTTTTTCACCAAAGAAAAATTTTCCAATACTTATTTCAACCGATGGACTGTTCATATACTAGTTGAGTGCACGAACTAACGAATTTTCTACTTGCTAATCAGGTCAAAGTTTGTCTGCGGACCAAGCACGAGCTTTTACCACATTGTTATATACGATTTTATTTTAAATTACATAATTTTCGTATTTAATTATAGGGTACTAAAAACGACGGACGAGCCGATGTGAAATTCGTTTCCAGCCGAAAAAAAGTGAGAATATCGTTTCGATGCGCGATCACTCTGCCCAAGGCGACGTTTCGTCGATGATGGGTGTTCACATGTACAGGTAGCGAATGCATGTCATTGGTATGGAGATTTTTCGTGCGCAAAGGCAATGACAGGGGTGAAAAGACCGCGGCGAGAATTCTCCTCCTCGTGGGGCCCCGCAGGCTGGGGATTGGAAAACGCTTATGGTACCGGCCTAAGCACGGCCGTTCCGAGCGCGGTTACAGATAAACGTTATCCACCTCCAGCGTTTGTGAGAAGGAGAGCAAGAGAGTGAGTGAGTGAGCGGACCCTCGCAGCATCTCTGCCCGTGGGGTCACTTTTGCAGGTTTACACAGTTCCGCTATCCAAGCCCAGCGCGTAGACTATCAGTCTGGAGCGAACGCTGGTGCGATCCAAGATTGGCCGGGAGGCAAAAATTTGCCGATTTTTATTTTTCGCCCTCGTCGCTTCTCTCTATATCGTAAAACAGTCGACAACCGCGGAGCGAAAAGCACGATCACGGTCACGGGAAGCATTATTCGTAGCTCCACCAGATGAATGTAGGATTCTCGATCACGGAACTTTTATTTTTATTTTTTTACGTTTTTTTTTTTTTTTTTTTTTTTTTTTTTACTACGAGTTTTTTTTGGGGAAAATTATTTTTTTGCGGTCTTTCACACATGTCTCGCAACAATGTGACTGAACGGGAGGGCGGAACAGTGTACACTATCGGAGAACCTGCGAGCCTAATTTCGAAATACCTTTTCGATTGTGAGTTGAGCGAAGCAGCGAAGCCTGTGGGGGTGCTCGGAGAAGGATAAGCATTCTTCCATTCATCTCGGATTTGTCGTTGTATTCCTCCGGGCTGGGCGACGCGTCGAGGAATGAAAACTTTTATCGAGGCGAGCATAGATCGAGGTATCGGCGTCGCGAGCCGGTAGATAAAGAAAAAGTGTATAAAGATTTTTTTTTTATCCGTCGAGTTATTTATACGAGGAGGGAAGGAATTATAATGAGATAGACGGGGAATACGCGAAGATTCGTCGAAGCTCCTTAGGATATATTCCAGTTCGTCGTGGCTTTCACGCGTCTGCTTTCCGCTCCACCTGATATGTTTCATACTCGATCGAGCGTGTGCACGCGCGACGATGCAATACGCGGATCAGGTATATATATCGCACTATAATACGCGCAAAGGCCCTCTAACTCACTGCGTTGGGAGTGAGTATCGGCTCTTCCTTCGGCGCATATTTGCTCGGGGAAGACGCTGACTAAGCTCTATATTTTGCCTCGACGCGCTACTGGGGCTTTAACCGATGGCGGTGGGGATGCGACGAACCGCAGGAATTGCCGAAGAGATTTTCGAGCTTCCTCGCTTCGGCTATATAAGGTGCAAGCTGGCGTATACCGGGCTCGGAGAAAAATCTGAGTTGCGCGTCCTTTCCTAGTTGAGGAATAGCGAGCGCAGAGAGCCGACCATTAATATGCGGACCGGGGGTTAACCAGCCTGTGCGCTCGCCTGCATTTTACCTACGCTCCACACTTCGAGCACTAAAATATAGGGGAGGGCAGGGCAAAAAGGACCATCAAATTTTTTTTATTTTTTTTTTCGGGAGGTTGAGAGAAACGATTCTAATCTCGGATGAAGGGCACTGGTCCATTTTGCCCCATAGTCTTATCTAGTCTTCTTTGGGAGGGATTGTGAAAAATGTTAATGATTAATATGAGACTAGTTGCTAGCTGAGGCGCCTGCATTTTACCAATCTCAGCACTTCGACCTCTGAAATATAGGGCAGAGTGAGGAAAAATGGACCGCTTTTTTAAACCTTTTTTTCGGTTCACGTAACAAGAGAACTTGCTCATCCCGGATGGAAGGCGCTGGTCCATTTTACCCCGTGGGTTTCGTTCCGACCCGCTCTCCCTCTACTCTTTTTCTAGGATTCTGAAAAATCTTAACGATTAATATGAGACTAGTTGATAGCTGAAGAGCCTCTCGCCTGCATCGTACCAAGCTGCGCACTTCGACCTCTGAAATATAGGGCAGGGTGAGGCAAAACGGACCATTTTTTAACCAATTTTTTTTTGTACACGTAAAAAGAAAGCATCCTCATCCAGGATGGAGGGTGCCGGTCCATTTTGCCCCGAGGGTTCCGTTCCGCCCCGCTCTCCCTTATTCCGCGAAGCGCGGCTCGCCTGACACCCCGAGGATCTACCGGAAGGATTCTGAAAAATCTTAACGATTAATACCAGACTGGTTGGGTAGTCGAGAGCCGAAGGGCCTCTCCCGGGTTGAACGCGCGATGTATACGAGGCCGGGTACGCAGGGTTTGAACCTATATTTCTTCGGAGCGGTGAGCTCGTTCCATAGCGCGAAACAGAATACGTTTACCGGACGGGCGTGAATGGCGAAGCTGCGTCAGGCCAAGGTGAGACTCTCCTCGGGCCCACCTCGGCCCGGACTACCGTAGAGACGGACGATTACACGTCTCCTCGGCGCAGTCTGCTGTGGCACGCCGAAAAGAAAAAGGGAAAAAAATAAATAAAGAAAATAGCCCGGGAAGGAACGAGACGGGGCTATATAGGATATCGTGCTTTTGCCTCCGCTGCTGGTCTCGCGCGATAGTTCGCCAGGCACCACTTATTTCCATACACACGCGAACGCCAAGAATTCAGCGCTCGTTACCGGGAAGATATGGTCGCTATAAAAGCGGCTCGCCCGGAAAATATAGTTATGTCGGTGTGTCTCCGCATGTGTGCGCGCGCGTGTGTTACGCCGATGTGGCCGGACGATGTGGCGTTCCTCATGGATGCAGCACGATCTGAGCGAAACATAGTTGAGATGAATGCATTTGGTGCGGAGTTATACAGGTACCTGCGCGGAGCTATATGCCGCTTCTGCTCCTGCTGTTGGAAAGACGAGAGTATCGCGGAACGGTTTTTTTTTTTTTTTTTTTAATAGGTAGCGCCTGCCTACTCATACGCCAGTAGTAGGACGGCTCGTTTCTTTATGTCTCGATGTAAACTCACGCCTTGCGCGAAACAGACACGGCGATTATTAATCGAACGCGAACATTGTTCATCGGATGCTCGACGATAAAGCGAGTGGGATATCGAATATCTTTCGTGTTATGGGTGCAAGTTACCGGAATGCGTAGCTATCTAGTGTAAGACCCACTTACAGCTTGGAAAATATATATATATATATATTTTTTTTAAGAGCGCTTATCTAGCAAACCATTTATTTTGTGCGAGTATTCTTTAACCCTTCACGTGTGCGATCCTCGCTGAGTGAGAACCTCCATTCCGGACGATTCGGCCGCGATCCTCGCTCAGCGAGTACACCCTGCAAATAAATATTTTTTTGGTTTAAATAACTATTTATTTAACGTAAATAAATATTTATTTGCGGTGCGCCTGTCAAATAAATTATTTTTCTGTGTGTGCTGACATTTCGCGGTATAACAAAAATTACTTTAGAGAGTATTTGTGTAAAATAATATTTTTATCGCTAATGTAATGGAAGGAGTTAATATAAGACTGACAAGATCGCGGAGCGCCCGGCCAGCCTAGCCGCGTTCATCCCGAGGATCCCGAACATGAAGGATTAGCGAGAGTGCTGAATGAAAAGTTACCTCGAAAAGCTTTACGTCCGAAGTCTCACCGGACAAGATATCGAACAAGATATTCGTCAAGATCTTAAGTCCTCCTAAGATTCCAAATCCCCCTCGGCGGGAAATTTCGAATAATCGAGACCCAGCACTGAATCCCAGAAATCCATTGCAACGAGTCTGTCTGAATCACAAATGAAGATGAATATGCTTTCCCGTACAATTTAAGCGAATACATACTCGCTTCTTAATCTCGATAAATATTGGAGCTTCGAAGTTTCACAACGGCTTTAAAGTGTTCTACACAGAATCGGTGTTGGCGTTGCATTAAAAAAAAATACAATGTTACTTGCGCATGTAACCGAGAACATGAATTGCGCGAGGATTATCCTTTAGTTGTAAAGCATACAACGAAACAGCGCATTTCACAAGTCTCCTCGAAAGCATAAACGCCGCTCTGCCGCGCGCTGGCGGCTTCTTAGACGGAACAATGCAAATTTGCATAGAGCAAAGTCCTTCGTTCACTCCGTCTCGCTTTATCTCATCATCCCTCTCGAGTGGAGCGAAGGGTGCAGGGCAATATAGTCTCGCGTTGTGCATAATGGGAATAAGTTTCACGGTGATACCATCGGTGCGTGAACGTCCCGGCGAGCGAGCGAAGCATTATAGGATCGTTGAGAAGACGCCTCTTACGATACGATTATGTATCCGGCATACCTTCGAGGACACGATATTTGCAAGTGCATTCGAAATCGTTAAATCTCGCGATTGATATATTCATGTATTACGCATGTGCTATATACGTGACATTACACGAACTCCGGAGTTCGGTACTCGAAATGAGAAATGTCTTCAGCCCCGAAAGCATCTCGCGTATCTCGCGAACTACCGAGTCCATATCGAAAGCTATTCATACCCAAAGCTCCCGTAGTCTATCTCTTCCTCTTCCGCTTATTCATTTCCGCTCTTTCGGATCCCCCGAGCGATCCGATATTCGAAGTTGAAATAACTTTTCGATTATCGACGAGCCACGGGTGGAAACGACGAGCGTGGAGGGACGAAATTGATCGCGTCATTGCTCAGGCTCTCCTGTACGGATTGTCGTCGGACAGAATGGTTTTCTTGATTGGAAATAAAATTACAAAAAAAAAATACCTCATTACCGGAGAAGACCGACAAGAGTGGGCATTGTAAGGATTCCATACGATATATGTGCATATTTTCCGAACCAAAATTTCACCGTCCGACATTGTCGCTAATTATCATCTACAAAGAGCTGAACGTATTGAATGAACGAAATTGAATATCCTTTTACGTGCCGTAGGTTCTTTTTTTATTCGATAAGGTAATGAAATTTTTTCGCTCGGTACATAGTGCAGAGTTATCTCACCCATGAAGTGAAATTTTTATAAAATTTTCTTTTGAATACGCACGGACTTTGATACGCTGGCTAGCAAATGCCAGATCTTTAAGGTAGTTATGCCGCGAAGGCAATCCGAAACCATATGCATAAACTTTTGATATGTTGTAATTTAACTATCAAATTTTGCTTGTACAAAATCTCGAAGACTATTTGAATGAATAATTAGATCTCGAAAATCGGTCTTTTTACACGGCGCTAACGGGAGAACTGGCGAAATTGATCTTCAAAACGAGAATTGAGATAGAGAAAAAATATAAAGTACTGCGGTCTCGCGAATTAATCAGGAATTAATGCGCAACAAAAAAAGTGAAGTCACCGGACTAACGTCTAGTAGAATTAATTTTAGTTTGTACTTGTGTTTGTAAAACTAGAAAATTAACAAATAAAAAATTGTGGACATTTGTGGACTTATTGTCCACAAATGTCCACAATTTTGTTGCTGTAAAAAGTACAACCTTTTTTTGACTGTATACCTTAAGCTAACAAATTAATGGCACCCGACTATTGTCAAGATTTATTATCAAATCGTAGCAATGCGTAACCAGATTTATCATAAAATCACCGCGGAATTATTTTAATCACCCCAACCAACATTACCCACCGACCATATATTGTCCCACTCTCTCATGCACATTATACTCAGGCAAAACACTTCAAATTGATTTTTTTTCTAAATCCAATCTCAATGAACCATACTGCTGCAAGTAGGAGAGCAGGTGGCACTGTTGTGCATCGCGAGAGAAAAAACGCGTGGGGGTTGGAGGGGTTTGGTTGGGTTCGGAGGAAAGTGCACGAGGGATGCGAACGACCGTGTAATAGAGAGAGGGTGGGAGTGGAGGAGCATCGGGTACTTTTATCCTTTTTTCGTTTGCGTGTACATACGATATAGAAGTAAGTACCGTATAGGAGCGTGGCTGGAGGGCCGGGGCGAGACTATAAGAGAGTACGGAGGGGTAACGTCTCGGGTGAGAGAGCCCCGATCGAACTGAAGAAGAATCGTTGGCGTGAAATTCGTTGCAAACTCTTGGCTCTCCGCTCGGCGCAGAAAGAGCTGACGCGTTCGGCTACCGGTACACGGGAAGAACTTTCTTGATCGAGGGCCTCTCCGTCGTCGTCGTCGTCGCTGCGGTGGCAAATGGCAAGACCGTCTTGGCCGTGTGAGTGGCAACGGTCCCGGAGACACACACAGCCGCGAGCTTTTGCATGAACGACTACGGCGGTAACCCTTTGCCTCGTCCCACGGAGAGATAAACGTAAGTGCGAAGGAGAAAAGTTATGTACGTGCCGGAGGAAAGGCGGACAAGTATAAGCGGTGTCGTTTCTACATTCGATCACGATGCGATTGCCCGTCGAGAGTTTTTCTTAACACCCTCGCGGGCGTTGTACTCGAGGTAGCTTTGGCAACTTCTCGCGGGGCGGCGAATAAAAATGGAATCTGGACCGAAGGATTGGGTGAAAATGCAAGGAGGAGCCGGGCAAAACGAACCGGCCGTTTCGAGATGAGACCTCGCTCGTAGAAATTGTTTATTGTATTTAAGTAAATCAATGCATTAGAATTCTGATTAATCAAATGGAATTTTTTTAAATTTGTGCGAAACAAATTTTTGTTCATGAGCACCTGTGAGAGTTGCTTCATTGCTTCATTGTATACGCAAAGATAACTTCTTTAAATATCGACTAATAACGATATTCAAAGTTTTAACTTTAAGTAAACGTTTCTTGCGATTAAATAGATGTTGGATTTAAATTGTGGAAGTCACTAATACAGAGACTGGGCAGCAGGCCCAGACTAGATACATTGCGTATTAGACGATATGCATGTTGGATCGACGACCTCAAGTAATTAAGACCAAGTCCGTATAATTTAAAGTTCAAATTAAAAATGTGTTAATTAGATAATGTATCATTTATTTGATAATTACCTAAAACAAAAAACTAGAGATGGATAAATATGGAGAAATCCAATTTTTTTAATGCAAAAAATGTAGTTACAAGAAGTAAAATATATATTGTACCCAAAGCCAAACATACTTACAATAAATAAACAATGCATTTGTTTCAACTACAACATCGCATTAGATTTATTTGTATAAATACACGAAGCAGATAATAAATATGTAGTTAAATAAAAAATTATACTTGATACAAATAAAATGCTAGTACCCAGATATACAAAGAAGATAATTTATTTGTCCGAAATAAATTCTATTTGTTATAAAGAAACATTTTCTCTGGGTGCTTTATTTTCTAGATCGGTCAGGCTCCCTTCTGAGTGTAAAGATAATAGTAAATCTCGTCGCTTTTGCGCTCAATTTGTACGAGAAAAGCGGTAATGATTTGAAATTCCGATGCTCACGATGTCGAAGAGCCACGGTTTTAACGGTGAAGTATCGAGCACTTCAAGGACGCAGACCGCGAAGCCGTGCGGTCCAATTCCTCCCATAAAACTTCATCTTTATAAATGCCGCGGGTCTTCCAAGTTTTTCGAGATCGGTTTCGCGCGTTCTGCTTTCGTTATACCGAAGTGGGCAAATTCTCGTGGCGACCGAGAGTCGCCACGAATTTCATTCCATTCGTGGACGGCCATCATTTGCAGCGGCGATAGTAATAGTAACCTTCCATTCGCCTTCATCTAATCGAGTGGCCGCGACACCAAGAGGTTTACCGCCCTCGTTCCTCATTTCACTTTTCAATCTCAACCAGAGGGGATGCGATTTTCTTTCTCATTTCGAGTCAGACAATATCGTGGAGTAGGACGAAAGTACGGGAGATGGAGAGAAGACGAGGAGGGTGGCGATGAGGTAAATGGTATAGGGTTAGGTGAGAGCCGGTTACCGTTGACTAGCTGGCTTCTACTGCTTCGACCCGACGAACCGACCCTCTTCCTCTCACTACGCAATTATGGTGACTGGGGAAAATTGAATTTGCCTCATCGGCGTCGACATTAATTCGCTGGAAGGTCTTCTGCATCATACACTGTGTCGCGTGACTAAATCCGGAATGGCGCATTTTATATGCTTAGGGTGTCTAAAAAAAGGTACTTCTTTTTCCTCCCACTTTTTTAAAGTACAAATTTTAATCTCAAATTGAACGTCGCGAGAGGCGGTACCTAGCAAAAAATCCTAAGAGGTGCCGCATTCGACGTTTGTACCCAAAAAATGCGACGCCCAAAACTTACTTGTCAGTGACCACCTTTTGCTGGAATTTTGTATCGATCAAGATATATAGTTTTATGGGGTGGGAGCCTAACTTTTTGTCATTTTTTGTATTCACAACTTTTGTCTTCAATACAATTTCTATTTTTTTCTTTCTTCTAACTTTTCGACTTGTATTTTTAAATACCTGTATAGAAAACCCTAAAAATGTCCAGTAGGGTGAATTTCTCGAAAAAAATTCTTTCCTCCCTCCAAAAGTATAGATTTTTATCTGAAATTAAATCTCGCGACCGGCAGGTCTAAGTAAAAAATCTTAAGAGATGCCGTATTCGTCGTTTGTACCCAAAAAGAGAGAAGTTGTCGAATTTTTTGGGTATAAACTTTAAATGCGGCAACTCTTACGATTTGTTTTACTATAGATCGCCTTTCGTGATGTTCAATTTGAGATCGACATCTGTACGTTAAGAGGGTGGGAGGGAAATAAATAAAAAATGTCCTTTTTGAGAAACACCGTAATGCTTATACACATAAAAGCATGTCTTTCTGATTTTTGTCACGCGATATAGAGGAAGGTGGGGCAAAATGGACGTTCTGTGCACATTTTTCGCTGGCCTTAAAAGAAAGAAAATTTTACGCCAAGCTGAGGCTGTGGGTCCGCATTGCACCGCCACCAGTAAAAAATTAAAAACCTTCGATTTGAAAGAATCTACATTAAATCCATGAAAACTGATCCATGTGACGCAACCAAATCCAATGCAAATAAATGTACCAAACTTATTTCAATCAAACAAATACCTTCTCTAGTCGAAGCGAATACAAAAACCCCTTCTTGGTGTCGCATCATCGGACAAAGGTACGTGTAAAGTGTTACATACTCTTAGGTAAAGAGATTTATGTACGTCTCTCAACGACGGAAAATAAAAGTCATCTCTCATGTTATCAGTCGCAACCTTTTCATCGTAGCTTCGGGGTTATTGATTGCGACATATTACAAAAGAGTGACGAAAAAAAACCTTTCAAGATATAAAAGCCGGAGTCTCACGGTCACGGGACCCGACGGGAAATCGATGTGAATTTTGTTGATGATGAACGTTCGTTGCCTCGGGCTCTTTTGCCTCACGACCGAGGAAGGACGGAGGGTTGGAAGCTTCTCCTCGCGAGGGCGGATGTGTAAAAGTAAGGTAAGTATGCATCGAGGATGTATTCCGCGGAGTAGAGTGGCCCTAATGGCACTATAACGGGAAGAGCCACACGATCCTCGGTTGCACACTGCCTGTGTTGCCGCTTTCCTGTGCTATCGGCCACTCGAGGCGGACGTACACGTGTACCCTTGCACCCTCCTCTCTCTCCCGTTCCCTGTCGTTCCTGGTGGTTTATGATAATTGAACTCGTAGATAATACGGATTTATAATTACCCCGTCCGTCTCTGGTCTCTCCCGACCGGGCGATCTAAACAGCATGGCACACCGGAGATACAGCCGAGCCGAGGCAACGTCCGAGCACTAGCGAGACTATAAAACTATTCGATTTGCCCATCTCCGGCACTTTATTGCGACGTCCGCGTACGCGATATTACTCTTGTTTATGTTACGTCGATTAACACTGGGTAATTATTACGCGTGTCCTTCCTTCGGTCGGATTCCTCAAGTGTGTCATTAAATCCTTTATTGAATTTTTTTTTAATTACACGAATAATCGCTTTTGCACAGCTGTTTTCTTGTTTGTTGAATTTGTCGCTTTCGCGAGGTAAAGTGGAATTTAAAAAAAATTGATGTTTCGGCTCGAAAATTTGGCTCGAGGGCGTTTTTTTTTTTTAAAGAGTTCGTTTATTCTCTGTATACTTGGTAATCTTACAGAAAAATTATGGGAAAGAACCTCCGAGCGTTCTTAGGTGAATAACCGCAATCGAGATGGCCGAATAGTGGCACTCGAAGATTAATTTTTTTTTGTCTCGTTATGCACAGCATGGACAGGCTGCTATCGGGTAGTATTTGAAAATCCGTGTGATGCTTTCAATAAGTCCGTGCTATTACGAGCCGAAACAATAGAGGAAACAAAAAAACTGTTCAATGTTTTCGATGCTCTGGCGCGAGGGCGTTCGATCACCGATCCACCGGGGGATCGATATTATGCTGAAAAGTACCCTTTATTTTTAGTCCCGCTAGGGCAAAAAGACGGGAGTTATGCATTTCACTACGACCCGCTGGCTCGGCGATTTTCAGCAAGCGCCAGTAAACGTTGGAATGGCAAAAAAAATTGAACAGATTTTGGTATACTAAAACTTCATAGCCTGATTGATGTTTATGACGATACATTTGTGACCAGAGGTATGAACTCACGGAAATAAACCATAATTAGAGATATCCGATTAAAAGTTCGTTAAAAGTTAAATGTTCGAGGTGACATATCGAAAAAAAAAATCATGTCGGCGATCCCCCCTCTTACGTACAATCGCAAATGATGCCACATACGTCACGCAGCTGGCGAGATCATCAGTTTTTAAAGACCAATAAGAAGCCCGGTACTGTTATTTATTTATAAACGTAGCGTTTTTTTGCGTTTCTTTTTTATTCATCGATTTCAATCGATTTTGATCATGTTACAAAAAACTCCCCGAGTGAAGCCACAAAAAATTGTAGGAGGAGTTCCAGATTTTCCAAATAGAAGGCATAACAATAAAATAATTATGACAATAATAATAATAGTGTTTTAAAAAAATGGAATTGCTGCTACGACTTTTTTATGTTCGAGCCTGCCGATTGTCTTTACACTATAATAACACCCCGCAAACACATTAAGATCTCTCCTCAATAAAAGCAATTATATTTCAAGCTCGTCCATCGTAACGAGACGAATTGCCGTTGCGTGAGTTTCCAGAATAAGGAAAGCGCCAGAAAGTGTAAGATGTTGGAATTTGCGCGCCAAGAGACTGGCGAGATTCGCCGGGGTAGCTCAAGGTTTTGTTAATGTAATCATTCGAGGGTTTTGCCTTGGATAGTCCCGGGAGTTTCGACACTGGTCTCTCTCGTCTACCTTCAGCAGTGAAGGTAACTCGCGACAGCGGTTCCGCGATAGTGCGGAACGGAAGCATTCGTCGACTAACTACATTCGAGCTATTTCTCGCTCCTTCGCGCGAGTTTGACATTCCTGCCAGGAGCGTTGTCAGCTACGTCTACGGCAGATCACGAGCAGCTCGGAATGCTCCGTTTAGTCACCGAGCAGTCCCCTTCGTACACCGGTTTCTCATTCCCTGAACGCTGTAACCGGCGTACATAGAGCGCTGTAACAACATCTCGTCGCTGAGAAGTCCCGTACACGGTGTACCTGAACGAAGTGCTAACTACCTGCATACAACGTATCTCGGGTAGACACCGTAGAGCGATTATACTTAAGATGATTATTCCGTCGAATATACATGTACCACAGGCCCGACGGAAGCCCGAGTGCCAACAGCTAGCAAAGCTGCTGATACGGCCCGTGAAATACGTCGAAATCCTCTCGTCTCGTGAGAATTATGCAGCGCGCAGAGCCTATCCTCTTGGAAGACATGCCAGCAAGAAAGCAACGACGTGAGACCCGTTTCCGGTTACTTAGACGCGTATACTCGTTATACCGGTGGGTATGTATGTACATATCTATATATGTGTGTATATGTGTTTGTATACGAAATAGTGTCGGTAGAGGTGGAGAAAGGCGACATTGGCAGTAAATATGAATTATTAGTTTAGTACGTGAGAGACGAAGGTGCCCCAGAATGTCGGTGATGTTCCGTAGCTCCTCGGAATACACGAGCTTCGTTAATGGTTAATTTTATCATCGTCCGTGATGGCGATATACCCGCATCCTGGCGATTCAATATGTTACTTACCTCGAGTACGTGCTCTGCCTGATTCTCACGATCGAGCTTACGACCGCTTGTCGTTATCAGACCTGAAACGAAGAAACAAAAAGTGCGTTAATATTTTCTTTTTTTTTTTGGAAATCACTGATCATATGTGCAAGGTAATGTACGGAGGACCGTTGTTGACGCACTCGGAAGTGGAGCGAATGGTGCCGACTCGGCGCGGAAAAAATTTAATTTGCAAATACGTATCAAGATTTTTTTATAGACCAAGATCGTTTCGCCGCAACGGCAAATTGCTTCTTCACATAATGTTAGAAATAAAAATGTCAATGCAAAAATACAAAAATGCAGTGTTGCGGACTCGTCGCGAAAAGAATTCAATTTGCAAATAAGTATCGGGATTTTTGTGTAGTCACATCAAGGTCGATTCTGTTCAACAGTAAGTTAGTTCTTCACATAATATTTGAAATAAAAATGCAAAAATGCACGACGTAACCTCCCCTCTTCCCCATAACACGGTGACCCATTTCGCGACAGAGCTACTTAGAATCGAGATTGCGAGACACGGAATTAATTCTGGCCGTTCTTGTTTCCAGTGGAACAAAGCCACGAACGAAGCCCTTCGCCGGAGCTTGCATTGCGGCTCGTTGGCCCATTTTGTTATTTTCTTTTTCAATTGCTGCGGGGCTTCAATCTCCGTTTCGCTCAGTGGCATCGTACCCCAGATTTCCACGGAATTGTTTATGTTGAGCACTGTAATCGGGTTAACGGTGAAGCCGTTCTGTATTCTCGATCGTGTTTTCGTGTCTTTACTATAGCTTCGTGTCAGTGAGCACGGGATGGATCCGTGTCGCGTGCAATTGCAGGACTTTTATGCACGGACGTTATTGCACCGTGTTGTACGATTCGCAGTGTAAAAAAAAAGAAAACAAAAAAAAGGGCGCGAGAAAGGAAGCCTTGTACTTCTCGTACGTGGTCGAGAGTGCAAACGGAAAAACGTGAGAAGGCTCGATCGCTCCCATAATGGCGAGGCGTGACTGGAGGGTCTCTCTTCGGGCGAAGCCAAGTGTAAGGGACGAGACGGTGCAGACATTGAGATTTTTGCACGTTCGCGAACGGTCCGTCTACCTGCGGTCTGGAACAGAAAACTAGAGGACTCCTACGAGTTTGCACACCGAGCACGAGTCTCCGAAGCTTTTAACCTAACGATTTGAGCTTTATGGATATGAGGAGAAAAAAAACAAAGCAAAAAAAAAATCTAAAAAATCAAGGGAAATAATAACAACAAAAAATCAGAATCCTATGCGAAACCGGAGCTTGTAAAACGAATTTGGGTATATGATTCCGATATTGTGTTATACACGCGGGCCCCGCGACGCAAACGAGATGCAGATCTAGTTGACACTCTCCGGGTAACAAATAAAAAAGAAACTGGAGGACAGAATTGAAACAGAAAAAACCAAACGTTTTTTCTCTCACGAAATGCTCTCGGCCGTACTGTCGAAATCGAACGAATAAAACAAAAAATGTATTATAAAAAATAGAATAAAATTCAAACGCCGAGAGCATCGAGGCGAGATGAAAAAAAAAAGCTCGACGTATCTGCGAGGCATGGGTGCAACCGGAGCCATCCAGCATCGAGATGAACAGAGACAGGGTTGAAAAACAAAAGGAGCAAAAAAAAAAGGAAAAAGAAAAAACGAGGAAAAAATGTGACACCGCCGGCGAAACGTCAGCGAAGCACCAAACACATTTAAATAATTGCTTTTCGCCAGCGGCGTCCCGTCACAACGTCCTGTACCGGTGTTTGCTGCGCCGCGCTACGGGAAAAGCCTGATCGCACGGGACGAGTCGGGGAAAAAGAAAATTATTAAAACAAACGAACGAGAGCAGAAAATAAAATTAAAAAAAATATCGAAAAAAAAATATACCTCTGGTTATTGGAAATCAAAGCGAATTCGTGCAAAACTAATCACGATATTACTGAATTGTTCCCAACCCCATCCGACCGGCTGTTGCCGCAGACACAGCTGCTGCTTTCGCGGGCACGCATATTCGCACGGAAAATTCCCTCGGGGTGAAAATTCTACCGTGGCCCGTCCACCTGCGAGAGGGAAGGCAACGCGATATGCACGCGAGTTCGTTCTCGATAACAAACTATTTTTCCGTCGTCGCAGCTTTTCCCGCAGAGATACCAACTTTTCCGCCGTGTTTCACAGTAGAAAGCGCCCGACGAACCACGGCCGACGGTTCAAGTTTTTCCGGTCGTACCAGAGGGAAATTAATTTCGATAGGAGCCGGAACAGATTTGCCGCTGTGATTTTACAGAGTATTCAGGTATCTCGAGCTCCGTCGGATTTCTCAGTATTTTAATCAAGGGAAGCGGCAGCGTCTCGACGCCAAGTACTTAAAAAAAACCAATTTCTTATTAAATTTCATTATACGCATATCGCGAAGCAGAAATATCATGTTGCTGGGTGTTATTAAAGGAAGTTTGAAATTCCGAGAATATGTCCGGAGGGTGATCGTCACAAAGGACCATTACTGCGCTGAAAAAAATTCGCTCGAAGGCTGTCAGACATTTTTCTTAATTTTCAATATAATTTTAAATTCTTATAAAGAAATAAAGAAAATCGAACATTACAAATTGTCGTGAAAACCAACATGGCCGAGTAAATGAGTTATAGTTTTGTAATAAGCGGTGAAGAATAGATGAAAAATTGCCTCAAGACGACGAAATCTGCAAGTCAGATTTCAGGATTCAGTTTGCGGTTTTCTGCAATAAATTTTGCGGTAAATTTCGATGGTTTCAATGTTATGAGGTATAGAAATTTGTATGTCATGAAAAAAAGGTGCAAAGTAATTTGCACATCGCTTCCTCGTATATTACAATTGTGAGAATAGCTTCCTCTTTGAGGAAGCCAAAATTGCCAATGAACTGTCTCATAAAGAAAGCAATGCGTAAAATTGTAATCAACGATGAAACCATATGCAAATTACATTGCGCCTTTTTATATTTAACATTCCAAGTGGAACATTGATCCAAATATGCTTGGGAAGAAAATAGTAAAGTATTTTAGACTTAATACTTCATAAAAGTACTTCGGTACTTTAAGTACCGAATAAGTACTCATGTACTTTAAGTACTGCCCAGCTCAGATATAGAATATAAATGCTATAGTAAAATCGAGCAAATCATTTTCCATTTGCAGCGGAAATTTGATATTTCTTCGTCCTGCGCACACGCGAGGAAATATAAAATTTTTATTCGAACTCTGAAACTCATACTCGAATCATTTCCTCGGCATGGTATTCCCTCATTTGATATTTCTCATTGCAATCCTGAGACCCTACGACTGTGTTTCGTAGAATCCGAGGTAAGTACCTCAAACTTTACTTTGACGCGACTCATACACATATATGTATATCCACGATGTTTTATACAAAGTCGAAGTTGCAAGATGCAATAATATCTCTCGTGTTGAGCATATATATATATATATATCCACCGAGAAAGTGGCTGCTATCTTTTCTGCGTTTATCCTACTGCGTTGCATTGGAGCAGTTCTGCACTACGGAGAATCGCAATATGTTTTCTCGAAACGACGCGCTTCGAAGTTCTTCTCGCCGATCGCGAGACGGTGCATACGTAAATTGGTATATGTATATATATCTGTTGGTACACGCCGGGATGAACACCGTTCGTATTTTATGGGCGCAATGTACGTTTGACCAAGCTAACCGAAGAGCTTCGGGGATTGCGTGTGGCACGCTATACACACATAGAACCCGATTCCCCGACGATGCGAACGAGGCTCCAACAAAGTTCATCGAATCGCGAGATATCGATAGGGGAGGACGTGGCAAGACGGCGGAGCTGAGAAACGAAGGTCGTTCGTACACGGAAAATAAATATTAGCAATAATTATTGTAATTCCCATTAACGATGCGCCCTCAGTGAAAAAACGGAAATCTCTAATTTCCATTTTGTGAAAAAATAAATCGGCTGCAAAAAAAAGAACATAACTTTCGAGAGAAAATAGGTCCGAGTATGTGTCAGGGATGAGGAAGTTTTATACGATCATTAGAGTAATGTCCTGTTCACACTCAAAAAAAAATTCACTTGCCCGCTGCCGAAGAAAAAAATGTTTCTTTCAATTTTTACAATTCCATATGATATTGAAACAAGACTATCAAGGTGACATGTTATCGTTCCAATCCGGTATGGAATTGTACGAATTGAAAGTAGAATCGAATCAACTTTTTTTTTTCTTTGTCCCCTGCAAGCAAAATGTACTTGAAACATTGATCTTTTTTTTCTTCATTTTTTTAGCTACATTTGAAATATATAAATTGCTGCATCGCGCAGTATTTTTGACTTGCGGAGGACAGAATTACGATTAATACGACTTTTCTTTACGTGTATGATTCTTAGTCTATGAATTGTTATCATTAATATATTGCAGATGATATTGAATTTCATTAAAAAAATGAAGCGAAATGTTTGCATATGGTAGGCAAAAGCTAAAAAAATAAGAAATAAATGGAATTGACAAAACGAACCGGCGATAAAATACAGCCAATTCCACCGATCTAGCTATCTACAACCGGATACGTATTAAATTCCCAAAGGGATTTCTCGCCATTGGGAGTTGCTGCAAGCCTCGCGGCGCCCACGCGACTGAGACAATAAACTATTTATGCGTTAACGAGTTTAGAATAGCATATACAAAAGCACAGTCTTATAGTGCAACTGCCGCGATAGACAACCGTCGCGCGCAGTCACGAACACTATCTGTCGGTGGGATCTTTGCTCGGTAGTTTAATGAACGCTTCGAGCAGTAGCACGTGCGTTCGCGCCTTCTGCACACGCTCGCACGCTCACACGAAAGCGCATATGTGTACGATGTGAGACCATGTATTTTCGTTGTTAGAAATCAAGCTTCGGGTCTCTTTGGTTGTTCGATAAATCGCCCGATCGAAAAGACTCGGAGAGAATAACATCCCCCGCGCGCGATCTCGGCACGTAGAATATTTTCCTAGGGTTCTGTGAATCCGGTTTGATACATTCTACTGCCACAATAATATTCGATTGCTCGTTTTGCATCGATAAATCTTTTTGCCGGACGAGAATAAACCCGCGTTCGTTCGCAGACGGTATATCTATCGTCATAGACGATGGGTTGGAGTTATGAATTATATACTGTGTTATATACATATATGGATATATGTGTATATATATATATATATATATATATATATATATATATATATACGAAAACCTAGAACCACTACCGTGGGATGAACGATACGATTCATTCGTCATAACTATTATTTGCACTTCAACGAGAAATCGTCGAGACGCTCCTGGCCATTCGGAACTATTTTTATTAACGTAGTTATAACTCTACGTACACAGTAAAAAAAGATTTGTAGATCTAACAAACGCTTTTTGTCCACAAACCTCCATGATTTTTTTACTTGTTAACTAGAGTATATTGCGGGTGATTCGGGCGCTGTCGACGTTCGTTGGCAATTGGTCCGTTTCTGTTGCTGACTATATTTGAGATGAATTCCAAATACATTCGAGGCGTATCACATATGTGCTTTTACCCCTTTCCTGTGGTCCTTTATTTACATGTTTTGATTAAAAGCTGCGTTTGAGATACATTCCAATGGAAAATAAAAAAATGTGCACTGTAACATCACTTCTGCTTTTGAAGCCTCTGAAGAAAACGTCACTTTCGGTTTAAAAACATTTGTGTGTGACCGGACATGACGTCATAAGGGAAAATGACATTTTCGGTTTCAAAATTTCACTTTGCGACCAGAAGTGACTTCACCCAAAAAAACCTCGCTTCTGGTCTAATGCCAAGATTTCCAAACCAGAAGTGACGTTTCCTCGTATTACATCACTTCTGGTCAAAACCCGAGATTTTTAAATTGGAAGTAAAGTGATAACGATTTTTAAAACTTCTCGATGTGACGTCACTTCCGATTGAAAAATGAAATTTACAAACCGGAAGTGACGTTACAGAGACATTTTTTAAATTTTTGTCTGGAACGTATCTCGAATGCAACAAGTGACAAAAACGCAATGCGTTTTTTACTCGGTCATCTCGACATCGGCCATCAATCACGGCACGAGTAATAAGGCACCAAAGGATTGCGATATGCTTTAATAGAAAAATATCGAATATCGATATATATATAATGAAAAAAAACAATTTTCAATGGGTGGGGAGAGACGGACGGATTTGATATTTTTTAACTGAAAAAATATGATACGTTGGCAGAAAAAAGTAAAACGAACAAATAAAAATGGTGGTCCTTTGTGGACGGGAAGTGTTTGTTAAACGTACAAAACTTTCCTGCCGTGTAGAAAATACGAAGGCAAATATAGTCGGCGCCTCGCGAATTGATGTCTCGTAAGTTTCAAGAACAATAACGGGGACGGTGATGGAATGGAATATATTTCAATAAAGAAATATACGAGAACCGAGGGACTTTCCACGGAGCTAGATTAATCTCTCCGCCGAATCGATTTTAATCTTTTACAATTTTTTTTTCATCCTTCTTTTCAAATAACGGTTGTGCACGCAACAACTTTTTCTTCTTCATCCCTTTGTCAACGGGCGTGTCGGGGGGAACGGCTACGAGCGGACTGGCACGAGAAAAGTTTTATACCAGGCGTGGATAAAGGGCCGATGAATATGAATCGACGCACGCTTGACTTCGATTAGGGTCATTTGCATGGACGTTCAGCGTACACAGTACAGTATATACAGCCTCTAATGGAGTGGCGAGAAAATAGTCTCCATTAGCTTGCAAATTGCGCGTTAGTCGAGCGAACGCGAATGCATGAAAAATCGGTAGATCGATTTATGGCATAAACGGCTGAATAGCTCAGTCAACGACGGTGCGTTTTTGTTCCATTATTCGACTCGCAGTATATAATATATATTTCATCGCAGAAATAAACTACTTGCTACTAACCGGTAGTTGAGTTGATGAGGAAGTAACCCTCTGGATTACCGCTCGTTATGGCATACGTGAATTCCTGCGGAGTGACGTCACGATCGAAAGCCGGAATGCGCAGGACGCTGACTCCGGCCGGTGAATTTTCGGGAACCGAGGGATAATACACCGGCTCCTCGGTCAACGGAGTATTGTCGTTCTCGTCCAAAACTTCCACGTACATCTTGAAAAAAGAGAAAAAATAAATTTTAAAAATGTTTGGAAATTGTTCATCGCGGTCATCAAATTGATTTGAACATTTCCATTTTTGAGAGGTTTCCTTCCGATCTTCAAAAGTCCAAAGCAAAATTGTGAGTACAACTTCAACCATTTCTATCAGGAACTAAAAATTTTCTTCGTCGAAAGACGTCCCAAATGTTGATTTTCAAAAAGTGCATAGATAATAAGATTGGGCACACTCGAAGTGCGTAGCTACGTAGGGAGCGGCTCTAATATAAATGTACAGATCTGGCGCATTTATGCCATTTGTCATGTGAAAAAATTGTTGATAAGTGGATAAGATTTTATTAAATTTTTTTCACGTTTCTTAAACAATATTTTGCTTGGCCATATTCACCTGCAGTTTCGAGCTCAGCGGCACGATTCCGTGATCCTGTGCGTAGATCGTCAGCCAGTAGCCGCCCTTTGTCTCGACATCGAGGACGACTTTGGTCCTGACGTTTCCTGCGAACATGACAATAAAAAAACGAAGAACGTCAGAAATTTGTTTCGACATCTCTGAAATTTCGAGATTGCATATGCAAAATGAAAGATAAGTAGTACAGTTTCTCAAAGTGAATAGGTAACATCACTCAACAGACGCATACCTGTCAATAGTGCGCCATCTAAGAACAAGTACATTGCTCAAAAAAAAAAAAACAGATGTATGCACTTGTGTAAAAATGCTTACATCAGTCTGTGAAATAAAGCACGCTCTGTTACAACGATGTGCACCGAGATACAAAAATTGAACAGCATTCCCGGTCTTAGCGCCGCCATCCGTTCGAGCGTCGGTTATCCATTCTCGTTTCCGCGTCTCATCGCGAGCTTCGCGCTCGATAACGCGAACGCTCGGCTCCTTCTTTTTCGTTCACGAGCTACGGATACCTACGACCGAGCCGATCTCTTCCTCGCCGTGCCACACTTACGATAGAGTAATAATTTGCAACAGGTTATCGTAAGCAAAACTAAAAAAAACGCACCTTAAGGAGCAACGCAGAGAACCCGCTTGCCAGACGTTGCTGTCTTCGCGAGCGTTCCTGCCTGTTAAGCAGTGATGATTAATAATAAAAAAAAGGTCTTAGCCTTATACTTGTCTTCAGTCCCAAGAAACCAATATAATGTATCTTATCTCGATAGGAAGTCGTACTGCAAATGCACTTTGCGGCTTTGGTTCTATCAGGCTGTAATGCAATAACCAGCCTCGTCACTGGCGATACGCTGTGGATCGCGCCGGTCGTCTCCTCCTCGGTATATTGTTCCGAGTTCTGATTCCGGACGAGTTGCCGCGATTACGTTCTCGGTGCAATTTTAATAATTCCACGATGCCGCCGGAGGAGCCTCCCCTCCCCCGGGCCAGTCGGAAATATTGAAATATCTTCCTCTTAGTCTTAATAACGGCGAGGGACTTCGGAGGAGGAATTACAGAAACGGCGGTAGCCAAGAGATGAGGCACGAGAGGACAGCGGCTTAAAACGACGTACTAATTCACTTTTACCTCGTCGTCGAGAAACTCTCGAGATATACCTCGAGCGTTTCATTTTCGAAATAACTACGCAATTACACGACTATAAATGCTCTCATCTCGAGGTGATTCAGAGTTTGGAGGGACTCTGGTCGGAGGCCTCGGCTAGGCCTTCCTCTACCGAGAAACCGGGACGATCATCCTCCTGGGAATGCGAACCATCCAGACGCAGTCGGAGAGTCATCGACTGGGCGTCTCGGCCGTTTCCTGACTGTCGACAGACCTCCGCGAGCGAATATATAATTTATTTGTCGTCAAACTTCGTTACCGATAATTTTATGCCCGAGACGTTTCGAGACTCTCTCACCGAGATTATACACACAGCCGGAGAATTTGTATTTAGTATTTTTCGCGACTGCGCGGGAAGGCCGAGCGCACGGCGAGCCGAAGAAAGTCGAACGAGTCTGCCGGACGCGCCTTTTGCAAACAAGTTGCACGAGAGAGCGTCGTTCAGCTCGTTTAAGTAAAAAAAAATATAAGAAACATTTCTTGAAAAAATTTTAAATAATAAAAAAGGTCAAGATTGCCGTCGTTACCAGACTTCCCGTGCGTTTAATACGAGGGAGGTTCGCGCTCATGGCAGTAAAGTGTACATCCAGATGTATAATAATAAGGAATTAATAGACGAAAGCAAAGAAAAAAAGTGTTCGAGTTCCGCACCGCTTTGGCGTCTCGTGGGGAGCGTTGGAACTATTTTTATTGGCTGATCTCTATCGGGCATACAAATTGAATACTTCCTGGTGTGCACGGCACGTATGTGTGCGATATAATGTGCTGCTGAGCGTAGGCATACAGAACGCCGTTAAATACGCCCGGTAATAACTGGACAAGTTAAATACATACGATTAATAGTTTTGAGCCTGTTTGGATGTGCAATGTTCTAAATCGGTTGAAGAAGTGCCTAGCGGAGAGACACGCGAGTTGCCGAGACGAGGGAGAGAGCCGAGTACCGTGAAGCGCACAGTGTTTATGCCCCGGTTCGTATAAATTCGTGGCAGCGAGAGACGGGGCGAATGTTTAGAGAGAAGAAATACGGGAGAGAGTGAGAGTTACTTGGAGCATACGGTCGTGCAGATTTAGTGGCGTAAACTTTCGCGAAGAGTGAGGATCCAAGACCAGAAGGGTCTGCGGCTGGTTGATGTGTGGAAGGCACTGGGCGGAGCGGACTAAGAAACCTCATTTACATCAATCTCTCACCCATCATGGAATGCCTCGACGCCCCCGGGTTATACCTGCGAACTTTGCGGAGTTTCCCCCTTTACTTCCTCATTTACTGTGCACGGCGAGCATCGGGCAGGATACAGATGTTTCTGCCGAGCAACACCCGCATGCGAATGCTCGAATCATAGGCGACGGGTTGTCGCTTCGATTAATTCCTATGCGTAGTTTCCAGACAGTATGCGAATCTGAATCTTTAATGAGATCGTGCGGATAGGAATTATGGTCTCTGTGCGCATAGGAATTACGATCGGGGAGGAACAACTCAAACATCTCGTGAAATCTGGCCAGTGAATGTTGCGCACAGAAAAAAATGCATTTCAATGGTATTCCGTAAATCATTATTGGATTGAACGAAATAAGTATTGCTTTGAATTAAATACATATTTGTTTGAATTAAAGGCACATTTACCACTCACAACTCTACCAAAATCTCTACCAGATAGCAAAAAATCTCTACCAGAATCAAAATAAAACTCTGCCGGAATTGTAATAAAACTCTACGGGAATGGGAATAAAAGTCTCCCGGAATACGAGCCTACAGTCTAGCCTTGTATTCCGGTAAAGTTTTATTTCGAGTCCAGTAGAGTTTTATTTTGATTCTGGTAGAGTTCTAATATGGTAGAGCTGTGAGTGGTAGAAATGTAAATGTGCCGAATTAAATAAGTATCGGTTTTAATTAAATGAATATTTTTTGGAATTAAATAGATATTCGTTTGAATTAAATAGATATTTGTTTGAATTGAATAGATATTTGTTTGAATTAAATAGATATTTGTTTGAATTAAACAGATATTTATTTGAATTACATAACTATTGTTTCGAATACGGCGGACCATGTCCGCCATGTCACGGCGGACCACGGCGGACTTTGCCCGATCGTTAACCCAGATTCCGGCGCTTAGGTTCCTCCGAAGATGTTTTCCCGCGGACGGTACCCAAGGGAGAATGAGGCTGCGAGGGTACCGAGGTTCCCGACAGAGGGTGGGCGCCCGCCGTTTCGGTCGAAGCCAGGCTTCCGTCGAAATTTCCAAAGATCCTAATGATCGAGAGCTTCGGCGCGAGGGTCCGATAAATCACGGAGCGGGGAAGGCCAAGAGATCGCCATGGCTTTTCCGAGACCGGCGGGATCGTTGTTGACCGTGAGAGACTGCGGGACCGGTGAGTTGCGAGAGCTTCTCCTCCGTCGCTCCATCTCGGTCAGGGTTCATCGTGAGCGCTCAGAAAGTTAGGAAGGCATTCGCGCGAGTAACGACTACGGACAGGAGGCAGTGAGAAAACACTGTCGGTAGCGAGACAGAGGTCTCGCTATGGCTGTGCGGAGGCGAAGATGCGAGGTAGAGTTTCAAACCAGCCAACGCAAGTTTTGCACTTTGGGGAGTCTAAATCCGTTCGAGGATTACCATGACGGGTTTGCAATGTTTGGCAGCACTTTGGCCACCTACACGGGTCATCATGCGAAAAACAACATGTCTGGCCTCCGTCGTGTCCTCGAAGAGGCTGTAACGGGGCTTGTACAACGTCGTCAACCCTGCGCTGTCACAACCAGCGACGCGTGGACTCATGACCTTACTTTACGACACTCTTGGAGCCAGAAAAGGGGACACTCGATAGAAACACGAAGGGTGAACGCAACATTTTCTGGTCCCCCTATGCTCAATTTACTCGACTCACCAGGGGGGAGGGGGGGGGGGTGAGTGGAGAACACCCTGCGAAATTCGCATCTCTACGAAATTCCTATTCGAGAGGAGCGCCTGGTTTCTCGGAAAACCGCACGTATGCATAAGCACGAGATAACTTTGGTCCTGCGATGTCGCTTGCGGTTGGTAGTTTGTCGAGGAAAACAGGATCGCGCACAAATTGGTCATTAAACCTACCGATGCAATTTCATGAGCAGCATGCCGGAGCAATCGAGCCCAATACCACCCGATGATTTAGATCTGCGAATCGCAAGATGTTTCTAACTCCGTTTGCAGGGAGAGCATTTTTAGGGAATGATCTGTAAAAAACGATACGGGCGTGACGCCCAAAATGCCGCATGGTAAAATGAAAAGCATCCGGTATTTTAGACTCTCCCGCAGCGTCGAGTGAAAATGTTTTCCGTCAAAAAAACGCCATTTGGAGAGATTTATTATCCTAGCAGTTGATTAAAAAAACCCAACAGTGTGGCGAGCACGCGAAAGCGTATGGGAATTACCGCCATTCCGTTTCGGAAGCGTAGCTTACCGCGAGTCATGCTTTTTGCAGAATGCACATCCAAATTGCCACATTAAATATGGAAACCTTTCCCTCCATTCCATCCCTCCCGTCGTGTGGACTGGTTGTCACAAAGTGTACTTGCACGATTGTGGACCGTCTTGTGGAGTGAACGAATTATAGATCACGCATGCCCACACTGAGAAAAAAATTACATAGTAAAAGCGACAATACTGACTGTTTACCATAAAAAATAGTTCCCAAGAGGAACGTCTGGATTTTGTAGTTACTACAATGACAAAAAATCATGATTGCAACCATAATTATAGTGTGACCAATTGAATATATGTTGTAACGAATATGTCGCTGACTATTCGTTGAGGCCCACGATATTAGTTAGGTTTGACAATAAACGAACGAAAGAACGGACGGACGATCGATACAAGATCGATCGTCATTTAAATCAGTCTGGACTGAGACGTCTGAAAGATCAGACATGTGTCAGTGCGTGCTAAGTATAGTTAGCCGTGATCAATACTAATAATATCCGCCCCAAAACCAAATACACGCGTTATTCATTCGCTCGGTCGTTTCAATATCTATCAGACACTATCTATATAGCCGTTCCGTCTGGGAACTATTCCTTACGGTAGGAAACACGATTATTTTTCTCAGTACAAACACCTTGCCGAATTGGATTCCGAATCGTCAATAACCTCATTGGCGTTTGGAACATTGGAATTTGATATGGACCGTCCCACGCATGGAGGATCAGCAGCTACGGCAGATACCAATTACGCGACACCCGATAATACGCAACACGTGCAAGCACGTGACACCTACCCTCGTGACACACGCACACACCGTAGATCAATAGTATTAATCCTATCGCTCAAATGCCCGCCACTCGGAGATATCGTCGCGTAGCGCACTCGGAAACCGAAGCTGACAAAGCTATGCGGAGCAAGGAATCGTGCGAGACACGAAGCCTGTTAGTGCCACCATTTAGGGATCGCAGTTCGTGTTTAATAACGTCCAATGAGAAATTGATTACGCATATACAAACACGAAGCGGCTTTTGATGGTCGACGGGAACAGCAATATCGCGAGTCTACTCTGCCGTTGATAAACGCCCTCGGCTCTATAGTCGCCATATCTCTGGTATGAAGTGCCGTCAAGTAATATTAAGGAGTCTTCACGCACTAAAAATTAAAGAGCAAAACGAAGAATGAAAGGTGAAGAACGAGTCTTGGAAGACAAATCGTCTAAAAACAATTCCAAGACTCGTTCTTCACTTTTCGTTCTTCGTTTTCGTCTTTCATTTTCAGACGAATCGTTTTTAGACGAATTGTTTTAGACGAATTGTTTGTAGACGAATTGTTTTAGACGAATTGTTTGTAGACGAATTGTTTGTAGACGAATTGTTTTAGACGAATTTTCCGCAAATCCTTCGAGGAGTCGACGATTCAAAGATCAAGATCTACATTTTAACGCGTTTTAGCAAAATACTAAATCTTGCTGAGTGGAAATGTTGAAGCAGATTGACCGTTTAGTCTTTTAGGTATGCACGATCGAAGCCAAGTTCTGAAACGCCAGCTGGAAGAACGTATTACTGATTTTCAGCATACCAAGCGTCCTCGAAGAAAATAAACGAAGATACACATAATGTGCGTGACATGTAACATTTTGCATTTAATGCAAAATGTTAATAGCCCTGAAAGTAATTTTAATTGCAGTTTTTCTTATCGACCCGCTCGTTTTTACATCGCTTCAAGGAATTTGCTCAGTCGCTCGTTCGCACTGTGCAAATACTCGATGCGTACCTAGGGCAAGCCGACGAATGCGCGATCCGGCCGTTCTTCACGGTCGCGAGGAACGTCGCGTTCATTACGCACGACCGCAAATTAATAATTCCCTGTACGAATCGTGTGGTCGTGGCTCCGCTCTCCTCTCTATCAGTTTCGCGATAAATAATTCACTGCGCACTTTACGGCACCGCCGGGGATAGATAGATCTCGGTTACGCACAGCTCTCGCCAGTTCGCATCTCTATCGCATCCTCCAGGTACGTGACGCAGGTAAAATCCCGCAGCATTACCGACGAATACGCGAGGCCGCTTGCGGTGTTGGTGCAAAACGAACGCAACGGACGTTCGAAGCAAGGGCAGTGATATATGTTCACGCAAAGCGGTTCAGCACATCCGACTCGTATTACGTGCGTGCGCGCGATCAGTGTGCATGACCGGGCGAAGAAAAACTTTTCTCGCGCTTCATGGAAGTTGTTTGAAAGTTCGAACGATGGCTATGCACGAGCTTTTGGACCGCAAAACGAGTGAACTCGATGGCTGCCGAAATCCCAACAAACTAATCGGTTCAATTTACTATCGGTGGAATGGAATTCCGCAGTTTCCATCGCATCACGATAAATTCGTTGATTTTGGTAGGAAAACGAACCCACCTCGGTGGTCACTGCGCATACTTGCTATGAGCTGCGCTGCTGCTGTGTCTGTTTGTTCGGTGTTATGATGAGCCAGCAGTGCATACCGCATACGCTGGCTGGACTTCCCCCGCGTGAAAATCAAAGCCGAGGTGGTCTCTCACCGGATTCTAATTAGCTTTGCGCATCGACATACAGTGCGGCGTTCGGGCTGCCGTTAAACGGCAGTCGCGATGATTTCGAAGCATCCGAATGTTCTTGATATTCGTGCCGCAATCGCGGGTATCTGAATTTCCTTCGCTTTGCTTGTCGGAGAGTCAATTAGGAATATCGAGTGCGTTTGTCAGTCTCGTTAGGCACCTCATTCACCACCGTGCTGATATTAGGTGCAGCAAGGTCGACAGGTGGGCAGGTTCGGAGGACACCCTAAGGCCGTTTATGTTGACGAGACACAAAAGGGGGAGCCCGCATGGTTGGATCAGTTGAATAAATCCCGATGCTGCAGGTTAAGCTTTTTGCGAGACATCAGAATCTCACACTTCGATTTTGGTTGAATTCATTTTTGTTGAATTCCCAAATAACTCATTGACAAAAAAATTCAATTGAGTCAACAAAATGTGCGTTACGGATGGCGAAACAAATGTTTGGTTGATCGACAGGAATAAGGTAAACGTACCAATGACCAACAAGTCGTCGAATCAAACATTTCGGAACTTACTACGACAATTATTCCGTTCGATCAACCAAAAATTTATTTCACCCGTAAGCGCCCATTTTGTTCACTCCATTGATTTTTTTCTCAGTGTCAATGCACCATTTTTCTGTCAGAAAGACGACGATGGATCGGGGAGGGTTGAGCTTTATTTGAAACATGGAAACATAATATATGATAGAATTTCAAACACCTTTTCTGAAGTGGTCTGACGATGACGTCTCCACCCTACATCCTAAGTGGTTCTGCGCCCAATGCCAAAGTACGGACGAGATCAAGACCCGATCCGTAAGCTTCGAGCAAGCCCTGATCGTGAGAAAATCCGAGTGTCTTTTGGCGAATGTTCGTTACGGTCTGCAGTCTCTCGATGTCTATCAGATAGGATCGTTAGCCAGATTCGGTCGGAGGACATCGGTGCGAGAAAGGAAATCCAGTGAGGTAAAAGGGAGCGAGCGATATAGCAACCTCCCGCTTTTCCGACGCATTCGGGCACGATAAAGCCAGTTTGTCTGGGAGTTATGTCGACGGTAAGGGCGTCCCGGATCCGCCTTGGTCGTGTACCCCTCGACTTCGTCGACGTTGTCGCTCGTCTCAGTTCCTCCTTCGGAAAATCGGTCTGCGGTCGGAACGCGCCAGGAGTATTCCAGACTACCATTTCGCACCCTCTCGCGTACGGTGAACGAAGCAGGCGCGTCCTCGGGCTGAATCTCACCAGCGATATCCCGAGGAATCGAGCGAAGATTAAACGGTTGGAAAGCGCGATGGCTTATCTCATAAAAATAAAAGTCCAACTGCGCACTTTGGTTTCACTCTTTCGCGAATCAATTTTCTCCTGATAAATCGCATACCGGCGAAGCTTGGATGGTAGATTATGAAAGCTTGCGAGGTTCTTCCGTTCGTTTCTCGTGTATGGGTTTGGACGCATACGATGAGGGGATTTTATCGGATCGTGAGAGCTGTGTGTTCGCTATACATCACGGAAAGTGAAATGTCTTCCTTATGGTGTACCCATACGGAACGTAGTGCCGAAAGGGATGAGGGTTTTATGGGTTCTACAGCACTATAGGCAGGCTCTGCATGTTTGCTGGGTCAGCCAGGATATGAATAAACGATGTAATATGTAAGAGGACACGTGCGACGGGCGCGAGAGACACGTATCTTTACCTGACTGGATTATTACTACGAGCCTCGTAAAGATGAAATCGATCTCGAAGAATTGACGAGGTGGGAGGGTCGGGAATCTTGTGTGCCCTCGTAAAATCATCATCACCAATTCCTCGCTTCACTGTCTGCTCCGTATATGTGTACTATGCGCGTTTTTTCGGTTCCGTGGCGTCGCCTTGGGTCTCTATGTAAGTTCCCGTCTCCGTGTAAGTTCCTGTGCAAGCCTATGTAAGGCTACGCGTAAGTCACTGTGTCTATGTAAGACTCCGGGTAAGTTCCTGTGTAAGTTATGTAAGACTCTGCGTAAGTTCCTGTGTAAGTTATGTAAGACTCTGCGTAAGTCGCTGTGTAAGCCTATGTAAGGCTTTGTGCGGTACGAGACATTGGGTGTCTCTTCGCTGTTTTATGATGTCAACCGTGTACTCATATTTCCTCCTTTGCTCCTCGTATTCTGCGTGGCAAGTAAATTAGTATGCAGGGACGGAAGCCAATAGTGCAAGAGATGCTCACTTTATAAAGCTCAGCGTCCGACGCTACAACACAGACAATGGCGCGTCAGCTTTATCTAAGTCGTGCACGTCTACCAAACTCCCTGGTCTTCCCAATTTTACACGATCGGAAACAGAACGATCAGAGTAGGGGAGAGCGGGGCAAAATGGGACAGTGAGACCAAAACTCAACTTTCCAATGATTTTTAAATGTCCCATTTTGCCCCACCGATACATCCCGATTTTCAACCCCGTTTTGCCCCACGGACAATCATGACCACCATCCAAAAGTTATTGGAAAATTGCTTTTTGTCTTGTTATCTCGTTTTGCCCCGCTGCGCCATTTTGCTCCGCTCTCCCCTAGAAAGAAGGTCCGCTTTTCCGCTTTTTTCGCAGACCGATCAGATTGGAAAGAATCGCGGCTCTTCCTTACGCCGAACGAAGCAACAGCATATAACACTTCACAAGTAAATATTCAGTTGTCGAAGAAAACCATAAACGTCACGGAAGGTGCTGAGGTTCGAAGTTTCCCGATCTCTCGAGATTGCCTCGACCCAGCGGGTGAGTCGATGGCGCACTTTTTTCCTTTTTTTCAATATGTGTATGAAGAATTGATGCTGCGGTCAGAGTATCTCCGGGTCCTTTGAGTCCGTGATTCACGAGCGGGATCGAAACATCTTGATATTTTTCTCGTCGGACTTTCCATCGTTCCGTCGTTCACGGCAGACAGAATGGCCACTCCCGAACAGGAGAGACAACCAAGCTCGCACCGGCAGCTTCCGAGGTACATGGACCACCGCGGACCTTCCTCGTACGAAACGCCGTGATTGATAGTCCTCGGTTCGTTGTGACACGTGCATTACACGCTACCTGAGTAATACCACGGGGATGAGAGACGAAACGCGCCGGGTTGCTGCACGAGATATTGTGTACTGTGTACCGACTGTGTAATTTCGAAATGTCGACGAGAACGATCTTCAATCACAGTGCTATGTACACTGTTGTATATACGTGACCAACAAAAAAAAAATGAAGAATAACAATTGCGGTCACCACAGCAGTGACTGCAACGTGAAATTTGACCGTGGGACGAATCCATCATTTCACTGCAATCTTGTTTTTTTGCACGTCCAATTGAGACAGACGGATTATATTTGCAGTTCGTTGAAATGTAAATATCTTGTTGGTTCTGCAGGATAGTGTTATCGATCTATTGGTCTGAACTCGCCATCAATGCAACTAGAGGAGAGCGGGGCAAAATGTCACAGTGGGGCAAAACGGGATTACGAGACAAAAATCAATTTTCCAATTACTTTTGGATGGTGGCGAAGGTGGGACATGGGGCAAAACGGGTTTGAAAATCCGCATGTATCGTTGGGACAAAATGGGACATCCAAAAATTATTGGAAAATTGAGTTTAGCCCTCACTGTCCCGTTTTGCCCCGCTCTCCCCTACCTCTGCCCACAAACTGCACGAACATAGGGGAGAGCCGAGTGAAGTAGAAATCCGGGGCAAAATGGACCATTGGTATGAAGTTTTCAAGGAACGCTTGGACAATGGTCCGTTTTGTCCCGAGATTTCATTTTAATCCGCTCTGCCCTGTATCGTCCGATCGAAACCAAAGGGGCCGCAATTTCTCTGTATGAGCGTACACACGCGCCCTTACGGTTTCAGTTAACCGGTATGTTTGTGTGTATGCAACGCCGCTCACCCGATTTGAATCGTACAAATTGACGTTACCGAATTTCGACGATCACGGAAGCGGATGCACAAAATCGATGGAGAATCTATATTATATCCGTGTGTTTTTGTATGCACGAGGACCCAGCGTGTTCCGAACGATCGAGCGTTCGGATGCAGGGCACAGGTCTCGTTTGACGTTGATTACATTGGACTCACCGGGGAGGTCGACGCCGAGCGGTTCAT
>JAPYZD010000063.1:0-128944 GCA_030522725.1 Ichneumoninae sp. B BG-2022a
AATAATAATAATAATAATAATAATAATAATAATAATAATAATAATAATAATAATAATAATAATAATAATAATAATAATAATAATAATAATAATAATTCGTTCCCGGAAAAAAGGGTCTCCGTACTGGAAGCTCTTAAGTTCCCAAAAATCAGTGAAATCTCTTCTAATCACGTGCGTCGGCGTTTGCAATGAAAAAAAAGTGAAAACAGAGTAAACACGGTAGTCAACGAACTCACTGTTGCGGCAAATGTAAGAGCAATTATGTAGCGTATCATTGCCGCGCGGGCAATCATGTGGGCGAACGCGTCCGAACCCGAAGGTATGCGAGAACTTGGGCGCGCGTCGAACCGAAAGAAAAGGAAGAAAGGGAAGAAAAGATCGACGTCGAGGACGAGCCGCGTTCTATTTGCATTGGTCGCATTCTAATGCAACGGCCGGGTGGATCGAAGGAAGCGCATTAATCTATGCACGAATGCGGGACGGCCGTCACGCGCGAGGACATCGGCAATGAGCGGGCGACGAGCGGCAATTCAGTTGATGGATCCACGCAAATGTTAAACTAATTTGCTCAGGAAGATTGCACGCAACTAATGGCGTAGGAACGTTGATCTCAGCTTCCACTGCTCATTGTCGATGCACGACCGAGACATTGAACTTTTTTTTTTGCATACGTGTATCTCATACATCGGAACTGCCGCAGTCGGTCTTTTATCCTTGCTCTTGGGATCGTCACAATTACACGGCAATCGCTCTCGACATCCGCACAGTTTTACTTCCGCCAGTGATCAACTCAATATCTCGAACGCATATTATAATGGAGTTGCGCAAGTTTCTGGAGAAAATTAATTGGCTGAAATGGAACTTTGATTACGGACAATAATCGTGATGTAAAGTGCCGTTTTATTATTGGCCATATCGGGGAATTGTGGGGATTGAATGAAGAACATTTTTTGTATTCTTGCTAAAAGTAATTTTTTTATTTATTCTTTTAATCCTTTGGATGAGGCATTTTTTTTACCGTGCATAATAAAAGAGATTCTTGTTTCTCAATTACTTTGTTACATGAAATTCTAAGACCAGAAGTACAAATAAATATTGTCTATGATTTTAATGTAAATTTCTGATATATTAATAATTAATAATAAAACGTGATTCCCTTGAATTAAAAAATGTAATTTTGTTTAGATAAAGTGTGTCCTCGTACCAAAGAGATATTGATAAACAACGTTTTGTTGATTATGGTAATTTTTTTGTTTCAGTTTAAAACGTCTGGTGGTCGAAGCAATTTGAATGTGTTGCAAAACCGAGAGGAGCCGGCATTCGTGAATCACAAATAAAAAATTAGGACGAATAGGAGATTTCCCATCCGGACCCGGACACGAATTTCGCCTGACGCTGTAAACCGGTCAGCGAATTGCGTAAGTCGCGAAATAACTCCGTTGAGTTTTAGAGGAAATACCGGGGCATAAACTAGAGAGTGTTATGGAGGTCGGGAGACTCGTGAAATTCGAAGAGACGCGGGAAGTCCCATGTTGATTACCGTGGAATGGACAGATATTTTGGCCACCGAACGCGTTATTACTCAGGTATAAAGGAGGCCCGGTGTCGTATTATGACTATACTAGATAACAAACGAAACCAAGGTTAATCGACGAATTTTAAAATTTTTACATTTAATTGCTTCTCGTGCATTTTTAGGAAAATCGAACGAAGTGGCAATATACAATTTTTTTTATTTATTTAATTTTTATTCTCAAATTCACCACGAATTAACATGCCCTTTCGCACGCATGAAGAGATGGTCGTCGACCGCGTACGACAAATTCCGAAAACTCTAAATGAATTCCATTCCTAACGACCAGACCGTAATATCGCAATGCCTCGCGTTTCAACTAGCCCCGGTCTCTGTACCTTTACCATGCGTCTCTTACCGAAATTCCAGTCTGCCGTTTCTCTCGAGACGAGCGTAATATAAAATGTTCCGGTGTCATTTTTATCGCTCGTTAAACAGGCTATGGCGTCAATTTTAATTTTCTTCTTTACGATATCTCCTCAACTTGCAGTGCCTAAGCCCACCCTCTGCTCCTCACTGCGATTTTTAAGAAGTCGGGTTTTTTGGTTTTGTTCTAAAGTTCTAGCAGATTAACGACGGCTATAGAAATTTGTATGCCTTGGGAACAAAATTTTGACTACCGGCTGGATGGTTTTCAATTAATCTTTACCCTGGTGGGATTTTTCCAGATAGCTTTCACATAAAATCCCACCTGGATAGCGTCGAAGATGAGAAAAATGAGCGTTTCGCTATCGGAATTCCGACTGATTGCTCGTCACTCAAGTCACTCGGCGATGTTTATGAAATGTTCAGTATCCAACCGTTTACCAACAAATGAGCTACGAGGCAATTCATAAGGCTTGTCGAGTATAACAACATGCCTGTCAGATCGTAGCTACTCCCGAAGCTGCTTGGGAAAAGAAAACAATATCCATAGAAGGAAATTAGAAAAACCTGAAGCTAAGGCATGATTTGGTTCTTCTGCATTAGCGGTGAGTCAGGTATTCAAAACAAAAATTGCTATAATCATGGTGCTAAAAACCAACGAGCACCTGTAACAAGTTTCTCTCAGCATCCGCCGGCTCTATAATTAAAAAAAAAATTTGCGACCATTAGTGAAGAACGCGAGTGTTCGGTATGGACTGAGATAATGATCTTGTTCAGTAAAATGTCCAGTATTTGCTCGGAAGTTCATTGTTGCATAGCCCGAAGCGTGCGGACGGTAATCGATCCTGCCTGGGGCAAGCTCGTCGTTAAGACGAGAGTGGAGAGTGTGATTGGAACTGCTTCCGGTTTGGTCCCTGCAATCAGCGGTATCGAATAGAAATGTTTTCGATTTCTCGCATCTCGTGCAAACGTGCACGTATACTCGCCGCAACTTTTACTCCATAGACACGTTCGATCACACTTCATGCTGGAGTATATTGCAGATAAGTGCGTAAATCATTCGCGGACGGGCTTCATGTGCCTGGTCACTAAAACGTGACGTAGCTGTACGCCATAAATCGTGCGGGAAGGACTTTGTGGAGACGTGATCATCATCTTTCCGCGTGTACGAGGAATAATATGCGAGACGTTCGAAATTTATCTCCGGAGATCAAAAATGAATTACAATTTCATAAAAACTGTTTTTAGCGATTATCTTATGTTCTTCCCGAGTAGAAATTTTCACGCGTTACATCGGGCCCTCATAAGGTCCTGAGAAGGCCTGACAAGGGCCTGAGAAGGCCTTATCAGAACCCTATCAGGGCCCGATGTAACGCTCGAAAATTTCTACTCGGGTTATGTATCTTATATTCACTTCTTTGCCGACAAAAAATTATCATTATTTTTTTCCACCACACTGATTATGAATTTAGAAAAGTAGATTCGTTGATAGACACATTTCACGATCACATTGCCATCGAGCGTGAAACAAAAATAAATATATTATAATTAGATGAAAATCCGAAAGCAAGCCCTTAGCCCATAACTGTGTTCGTTGGCCGCGAAATAAATTCGTTCGTTAGCCGGTTAAGGCATATTATACTGCAACTGATGTAATTACGCACCGAGGTAGCCTCGTTCGCCACACGGGAGCATTTGCTTTACGCTCCTCGTGTATCCACAATATTTCCCCTCTCGGTGCCCCCTGGGGCAAGTTCCCGCACTCGTGGTCTCCGACGATCGAAGGAGAGTCGCAAGTGTGTGTAACTTTCACTCTCTCAAGGAAGTCGTAGCCCCGGCTGCGGAGCCCCCGCACGCGGCGAATCGCCGTCGGGCTTTCCTCCGCCGGTTATATATGCTAATAGGAATCATCTAGGTGCACCGTACGCTAAAAGACCGCACGAGGAGGGATAGCTGTGAAAATTTGCCGAGAAGGACGCGGATCTCGAGTTGAGGTAGGTACGACTCTAAAAGCTGCTCGACCAAACTCCATTTCCGGAGGACTCTTCTATCGGAAACAGGTTCGTCCACCGCGTTGCAAGTTCTTGTATCGTCCAATCCAATCTAATCTGCAAAATTTACAACTACTCCCAGGCACAATTTACCTCAAATATTGGTCGCTTCACTAAAAACAATATCGTTTCATTGGCTATAATAAAATGTAATTTTTGTCTTCATCTAAAAAAGCGTTTAAATAAGACTTCAGAGAAAATAAAGAAATCATTTAATTAGCGAGATAGTAGAGATATATAATTTCGCTCCAAAGACTTAAAAGAAGAACAACAGGGCAGCCGATGAGTGATGAATAGTTGATGGATGATAGTCAATGCGGCACCTCTGGACGCTTCGAGGCTGAGCAGATGCAATCGTCTGCACAGTAGTTAACGGACGGTTGCTTCTCTCATCCCGAGTAATTTCGCGATTAAAAGGTTTAGCGATTTCTTGAAGGCCGTCTTAACGCTCAATTGCACTAAACTTCAGTGGAACGGAGAGGCGGGAGGACTGACGAGGTGGAAAAAATGCCTCATCATATCGACACTGAAGGAGAGTCCGAGTGGAGTAAGTGGCTAAGAGTAGGGGTACATAATACTTTCTTCCTCTCGAGAAGTTATTTTCGTTGATCGCGAAGAATTATCTTCTTAGGTAACCGGGCAAGCATCGGAGCAGCGAAACGCTTAATCATCGTTCTCCCCTTACGGTCCTCGAGGCGGTTATTACAGTTTCAGCTCGCATTAAAAGCTAAGCCATCATTAACTGGGATGCAAACACATAAATTTCTGGCATCCTACTACAGTGTCGAAGCAACAGCATCAGAAGGTAGTATTATAATAAAGCGAGTGTTGTCTGCGAACAGTGAATAATTTATTCTTCATTTAACTATCGAAGTTCTTCATTAACAATTGTATTTTAACGGTAGAAGAGATTGTAAACAGCCTCGATGCAAAACTAACGATTAGCAGAGATTAGAAATTAACGTCAACAGTGACTGACCGGATATTATGTGTCTATATGGCAGGATCGGCCAGATCAATAGGGTAAAAGTGGGGAATATGGCCCGCTCCATATATCATTAATTTACGTGTTAATCGACGTGGACCATATTCACCACTTTTACCCTATGACGAATATTTTCATTTTTACTTTAAACATTTTTTATTTATGTTAATGCATGACGAATTGAGCCTTCGGCGGACATTGAGAAATGGTGGAAATGGAACAATCAAAAAATGACATTAAGAAATAAATTTAAAATGTTTAAGAATTACATTTTTTTTTCACCGTCAAATTTTTTGTGGATTCCCCCTCTTATTTGTTTTTTTCACGTTCGGGTGCTTTTTCGAGAGCTATTCACACATTGATAAGGTACGAGTATCGTCTCGTAAATCACGAAGGCAAGGAAGATGATGGTGTTTTGCTCGAGATTCAAACGAGTTTAATGGCTCGTCGTCAGTCAGTCAGTCAAGTTGCCCGGGGTAAGTCTCACTTCCGGTTCTCGAGGAGGAAAGTTCCCGAGGCCGAGCGATGTGGCGCTGTGCCGGAGAAAGTGTATCTGCGGCTCTTGTACGCGATGCAACAACAGGAGCGGCGATGACAGTGTTCTTGTCGCGGTGTGTAGGTTTCGCGACCTCGACGACCCCCCCAACGTGGACCCGAGATCTTCGCTGTCGTGGGAATGGTGTATAGCCAGCCAGTCTCCATCGCCGTTCAATCGTATCTCTTATCCGCGGAAAGTATCTCGTTCCACAGTGCAACGGGCGGCGCATAAAAGGTGCATCGACGAGCATGCGCGAAAGAAACGACGGAACCGAGAACGATGCGCCGAGGGAATCAGGGAGAAAGCGAGCGACAGACCTCGTGTGCCATTGGTTCAGTGCAGACTTGTACTCCATCCAGGGGAGATTTATGCAATGCTAACATTGACGTTTCATCGCCTCGAGGACTGTTACCGTGGCACTGAACTCTATTCCTTTCTCATGCAAGAAACATCGGTCGGATTGAAGACTCCTTTGATGTCGGAATTTATACTTATAAGTTCGAACTTACGGTGAAACTTATGTTCAAACTTGAGAGAGACCTTAAGTTCAAATTTGACATGGAACTTACATATTACCCTGAAGATATCTGCATGGCATCAAATTTCATCTTTGGCAAGTCTCTATCAGTGCACGATTTTAGGAAGAATTACTAATTGTTCACTTATAGAATTTTGATCTCCAAGTGAACTTCCTCGAGCAAAGTTTGTACGATGCAAAATACAGCCGTTATAACTTGATAAAATTTGGCCACGTGCAGATATCTTCAAGGCCATACTTACCTTCAAGCTTGCAACTAACTTGATTGCGAGCGGTATATTGATCTTGTATTATGAACTCCTCCGCGTTGCCAATAACTCGTATTGAACTCTATATACGGATGGAGGTGTAAGAGATGCACAGAACGAGGATTTATTTTATTTAAGTAAAAAATAAAGTTTTTAATATTCGCAGTGTAAAAAAAACAAACTAACAAACAAGTAGAAAAAATCTATATAAGTAAGCAACGAGAGTTTGATCTCGCGTCGTGTTAATTACTCTATATGTACAATTGTCACGTTTGAACCGAGTCGTGACATATCGGACCGCGGCCATTTGGCAGTTTACTAGTCACCCATTCTTTCAATCGATGAACATTCGATGTGTCAATAGCTAGACCATATAGTTGCTCATGCACGGAAACTAGCTAAAAGTAGTGGCAGCGATGTTTTTTTTCTTATGCCAGCGCGTCGCGACCGCGTATGCGAATGCTGACTATCAATAACCATGATGCTCTTCCTCGTGATGCGGCGTCTCGACCCAAACTTTCTCCCACACGGGTTTCCAGACTTTCTTCCACGCCGGCACCTGCACGTCCTTCCAAACGGGCACCCATTTACTCTTCCACTCGTCCTTCCACACCTGTTCCTTCTTTGTCACCCAAACCTGCTCCTTCTTCGGCACCCAAACTTTTACCGATTGCTCTTGCCACACGAGCTTCTTGTCCTTAACCCAGGCTTGCTTCTTCTCGGTTTTCCATATCTGCTTCCACTCGGCTTTCCACTCGAGCTTTTTCTCCGACGACCATGCCTGTTTCTTGACCGATCGCCAGACCTTCTTCCAAATTGGCTTCCAGATGAGCTTCTTCTCGGGTTCATGAGGCGGCTCGTAACTGTATCCTCCGGATTGTTCGTCCCAACCGCCTCCGTGGCCACCGCCGCCGCCACCGCCTCCTCCATGCCAATCATCACCACCACCTCCTCCTCCACCGTGACCCACCGGTCCTTGCCAGCCACCGCCTCCACCGCCTCCACCGCCTCCACCGTGACTAGGTGGACCGTAGGAACTCGAGACCGTGACCCACTCCGGTACCCAAACCTTCTTCCACTCGGGCACCTGAACCTCCTTCCATATGGGAACTTGTATTTCCTTCCAGATTGGCTTCCAGACTTTCTTCCACGCTGGTACCTTAACCTCTTTCCAGATTGGTGTTTGGATCTCCTTCCAGATTGGCTTCTGAACCTTCTTCCAAGCCGCCACTTTGGTCTCCTTCCAAATCGGCACCTGCTTGTCTTTCCATACCTGTACCTGGACTTTCTTCCATTCCTGCTTCCACGTCAGCTTCGACTCGGTTTTCCAGATCTGCTTCCACTCTTCCTTCCACGTCAGCTTCTTCTTCCATTCACCCGAGGGTTGGTGACTCTGAACCGGTGGTCCGTAAGAGTCGGATGGTGGTTCGCCGTAGGATTGGGAGGGTGGACCGTAGGAATCGGACGGTGGACCGTAGGAATCGGACGGTGGGCCGTAGGATTGCGACGGTGCCGAGTACGAAGACGAGAAGGATCCTCCGTGCGCGTCACCAGATGAGTGGCCGGATGAGTGTCCAGATGAGTGTCCGGATGAGTGTCCGGATGAGTGTCCTGATGAATGGCCCGCGGGAGCCGGAGCGCCGTAGGAATCCGAGGGAGCTCCGTAACTGGGACTCGGAGGAGCTGGAGCACCGTAAGAGTCCGAGGGTGCTCCGTAACTGGAACTTGGGGCTGGTATTGATGGGACCCCGTATGAAGTCGCTGGAGGACTGTACGAAGGAGCTGGCGCTCCGTACGATGGAGCTGGCGCTCCGTACGAAGGAGCTGGTGCTCCATGAGATGGGGCTGGTGCTCCATACGATGGGGCTGGTGCTCCATACGATGGGGCTGGTGCTCCATAAGAGGGAGATGGTGCTCCATGAGATGGAGCTGGTGCTCCATACGATGGGGCTGGTGCTCCATACGATGGGGCTGGTGCTCCATACGATGGGGCTGGTGCTCCATAAGAGGGAGCTGGTGCTCCATACGAAGGGGCCGGTGCCCCATAAGACGGCGCTGGTGGAGCATCATATTGTGGAAGCGGCGCTCTGAAACCGAATACACCAATTAGCTGGTCTCACATTCCAATAGCAATTAATTTGATTAATTTATTTTATCGCTTAATCAATTCGTGTTAATTACACCAATTGTGTCAAACCGTGTAATCTGCTTCCCAGAAGGATGTAAGAACAAAAAATGAGAAAATGATGTACGAATAATGAACAGATCCAAAGGAAGCGCCATCAAGATAGAGAGGACACCCGGCCTTGAATCTCTCGGGCTCCAAGGACGAAATAAATCGGCGCGTCGTATAGCACTTACTCTCGCTTGTTGACGTCTCTGATCGGATCGCAGAGAGCCGAGGCGACCAAGAGGCACTCGAGCACTACCTGAAATCATATATGACCGATATACATCTTCGTTCGTAACGGTCTACCCCTTCTTACGTTACGTCACAGTCATATTCTTGCGGTACGTCCGTAAATGCTAAGACTCCCCGTTCACAGACGCGACGGAACAAGATAATCGAACACGAACACACACACATCCACACACACGCTTGTACGTTGGCTTATCAGGTCTCGAGTCGCTGAACTCTCGGGTTGTATAAAAGGACGTTGAAGAAATATCCGCGATACAGAGAAACAAGAAGAGGAATACATTTGGGTAGATCCTGTATACGATAAAGCCCAACGGACTATCCGCAGGTACCGGAACGAAAGTTTTATGCTTTAACGAGGGAACGTAATGACTTTGCGAATGAGGTCGGGGCACCCGTAGCTGTCCCCCCGGCGGACGTTCTCATCTTATCCTTGCTGGACAGCGCGTCGGCGGTCTTCAACGCGGTTCCGATTTCACCCTTCCCCCCCCCCCGCCTCCCTCCCTCCCCCTGCTTGAAACGTTTCGACTGTCATGGGCTTCATGCGGGATCACCAGAAGCAGTAAAACACCCGCGAGAAAGTAATATCTTTTATTTGCCTTTTTTCCTTGTCCTTTAAACATGTTTTTTTATCCTTTATTACTCTTCTCTCTTTGGCATCGAATAAAGCATGGCAATATCTTTTCACGGGTGTAACGGACTCTCGTCTCTCATCTACGATCTCTCGAGAGAAGGAAGAAGCGCGTCTTACAGCATCCATTAAATAAAATATATTTTTAAAAATTCTTAATTCACGAACTCGTTGGCGATAAAATTTCGAGAGATCGGCACTCTCGTCCGACGCATTCACGCAGCGACTAGTGTCCTTTATACTTATTTACGATTCGTTTTTTTTATTTCCATATATTTTGCACATTTTTTTGGGCGGCGATAAGGCCGCATAATTTTTATTCGCGGCAGGAATTCCGTCGACTTGGAACAGAATATTTTCGTCTCGGTAATTTATTTTTTATTTTATTTCCTACATATAGGGGACCGGGGTAAAACGGACCCGCATTCTGTATTACGTCGCCCCCCCCCCCCTGCTGGTCCCCCAAATGTTTGGAGACAGCCTTGGAAAAATGCTTGCTACGCTTGGATCTTTGCAGCCTCCCACCCCTCTACCTTACCGATAATTTCCAAATGTATTACATTTCGAGTTTCGAAAGTTTCCTCGAAAATTATGTTCCATGCAAGTGAGCGAAAACCCATCTCGTCCAAAATGACGCGTCTCAAATTACGGTGCATTCGGGCTAAGAACTCTCCTTTTTCAATGACGATACCGCACGATCATACGCGTATACATATATATACGTCCCGCAATGCAGTACCTCGCGTCCGTTAAATTCCCCTTGTGTCAAACCAGTTCTTCCCTCACGCGCGGACAGTGCGGCGGAGAAGTGAGTTAAATATAAACGAAGGAGGAAAAAAAAAGAATTGAAAAAAACGCCCGTCATCGAAACAAAAAGGCACTTTCACGTCACACGTGTGCAGATAGCCGCGCATGAAAACATGTACACGCGGTTGAGGAAGGATGCTGCCGGTACCGCGCCGATTCCAACTTAAGCTTGCCGATCTAGCGTACGAGTGTGCGCATGCGTCTCGCGCATACACGCGTGCACGCAGGTCGGCGGTGTCATTGGCTTTCAGCGTACGGTCATCGATGTCAACGAGCAACCGAGAATTTCTATCGGCATTCGGAATCGGCGAAACTGTCGACGACCGATCGGGAATCGACTATGCGACAGAACGGAGTTTTTCTTTATACGCGAAAAATAATCTCGTATACTGGAAGCTCGCGCAAATATCGTCAACGCCGTCTCGACAGAGAGAGAATTTCTAACACTATCAAACGCTCAACGACAGCGATAAATCGAGACCGGTCGCTTACAAGAAGAAACAAGAAAAATAAAACATTTCCCTCGTGAAGATTCTAAGAGGTTCTCACACTTATGTTATTAATTTATTATCGCGCCGATTCGACGTAGGTTTTTATTTTATTATATCTGTATTGAATAGATATAAAATTGTTGCGTTCACTGACCAGGCAATACCGCATGGTGACGACTGTTCGCGGCTCGCCGTATCCAATTACAAAATTTTTTTTCGAAAACAAATTACAGTGTTAGTTTAGAAAGAAAACAACGAGAAAAAAAATAAAACGTTCACTGGCTTTTTTGTGGACTCGTGCTTGAGTTCTGGCGAAATTTAACGTCGCGAACGCACCTTTTATAGGTAGCAAGAGTGTTTGGGGGGAATCTCACTCGGGACGTATGTACCCACCGCTTAGTATACCGCTCGGTATAGAGAAGAGCCCAACTAGGCATGATACTGCATAGATGAGGAGGCTCCTATTTTTCGTCAGGGTGGGGAAGCGGTGCCGCGACTACGGCACCTCTGTAGTCCTACTCGAGTATCGTTCGTTCTTTCGACCCGGCACGCCGCTTTTACGGGAGTCGAAAGTATTGCGGAGGATCGGACCGCTCTCCTCACTCAACGCGCCTCTTGCCTTTTCCCTCACGAACGTAAGGCGAGAACGGGGTTGGCAATGGGGGTCAACGTGTAATGGAAGTCCCCCATGATAAAAATAAATCAACTAATAATAATAATAATAATATATGAATTTTATTTGTGTGACCCGCACTCCCCACGTCTTTTCCGAGGCTCTGCACCTTCAACGGGTTCAAAGAAGAAAAGAGAGATTGTCATCGTACCTGGGGATCCGGATATGTTTAGCGAATTTCAGAAGAGATATTCGACATTCGATTTCGACGAACCAAAGGAGCTCGTATCGCCCACACATGGAAGGTTTCCTTGCCTAATCGAACGAAGCTGTAACGCAATTCTTTGGATTATTTTGTTTATTTATTTATTTTTTCATTGATCCATTATATTCTCTCCGCGCGGAGGACAGGTTGGAATCAGAAGCTGATTCCAACCTGCGCGCTCTCGCGAGAAATGTAACGCCTCCGATTGCGAAAGTACACTTAAATACTGCTTGTATCGACTAGGAAACGCGAGTACCTTTTGCTCTCATCGTTCCGGGTTAATTATACCAACAGCCTCGCAACCGGCGCTCAGGAGATTCCCGCTCCGAGACGAGAGGAAGTGAATGCATCGATGCGTCGTATCGAACGTTTTTATTTTTTTTTTCATATTTTATAATCGGCTAATTATGGCTCACAAGTTACACCCGCTCGAATTCTTCATGACATTTGCCCGCGATTACGGAGATCTCGGTACGCTCTCACCCCAGCCTCTCGACGATTCCACTTGTGCGGTAAGAAGGTGTACTTTAGTTTCTTCTTTTCATTTTTTTATTGTCCCTCTCAGACTTTCTTGTCGATGAAGTGTAGGCACGCCAAGATCATGTTGGAAAATTCATTGGTAATAACTTCGTCTCAAATTTCTTCACGATGCTGATGCGAGCAGTCGATTAAGGTCGCCGAGCACTTGCACTTTCTTCGATGCAAGAGGTGTGCAGACGCTCCGTAATGCAGCTCTACTCGCTTCCCATCTACCCGCAAACTGACGAGAGCTCTCGTGGGATTTCTCGATATCTCGCTGCGGATGTATCTACGAGTGCGACCTACGCACATCTAGAGGCTAATGCACCGGGCGAGCGACAGGACCATAGTGCGGTGAAGTTGCGTACAAGATAAGAGGCTGCATCTACGACTTTCGTTTTCTTCGAGACCGAAAATAAAGATTAGCTTGCGGCTTGTAAAAAAAAATACATACTCGCAGATTGTTATGTGCGGACTATGAAATTTAGAAAACGACGATTTATTGGACGTCACTTCCGGTTTGCGGATCACACTCCTCGACCGGAAGTGATGTATTTTAGTTCTGACGGTATAACGTCGTTTCCGGTCTAAAAGTCGGATCTTTTTAATCTCGCTTGGAATTTCAAAAGTTAGACATCGAAATAACGCAAAGAACACATTTTTTTCGGCAGCCCGCAAAGAATTCTTCTTGAATCTTCGAAACTTTTATTTCCGTCACAGCCTTCGCAGTCTCATCTTATCTAAATTACCGTCATCTCGCGACGTTACGTAAAAATTTGTGTCGCTGAAATTTCGCTCGATCGTTACGTTCGACGATTCATATATCGTCGCTGACCGAACGAGAAAGCTGTTTCGTAGCTGCATGAATATCAAGCTCATAATTCGATTCGTAACTTTTACTTTTTTTTTTTCTTTCGCTCTTTCATATTTGTCATTCATTCATTTTATTACTGTTAAGGTAAGAGAAATAAAAATCCGCGCAACAATAGATTCTTTTTGTATCACGGTCGCCGACGGTGTTCCACACTTTCTTCCGACGAGGCCCGCGATGCATTGAAAACGAGTGCCAGCCGTTCGTATCGTGCTCTTCCACCTCGCGACTCGTCTCCAAACTCATCGGAGGCGCGAGATTCGTCTCTCATCGCCGAGATAGTGCAATTTTTTATTCGCTTTCACTCCGATGCTAACGCGCCTCTTTTGCCGCTATACTTAATGCTGCATCACTCGCGGTCTTCGCGATGAAGACCACCGGGGGGGACGGAGGGACGTTCGCCTGGCATTCGTATAGCGAGACAATTTTCGAATTATAATTGCGAGCCTCCTCGAGTTCCTCATTCGCGGGCGAGAGTTCGGTCGATGATCTTTTATATTTAATAGAAGAGCTTTCCAGGAACAGTACCTGCGGAGAAACGGTAATAGATTATAATACCATAGGAGTGATTATTATTGCTTTAATTCGTACTTTGGGGATACTTCCTTCGTTACCTGGGAATCATTAAAATAATAATAACAACAATTAATTACTGCAAATTCAATTAGTACAATGACTCCCATATTAATTATTTTTTTCGCAGCTTGCACGATACTTCCTCCTTGAGAAAGTGTCTCTATCAATTTTGACTTCCTCTGAAAATCGCATTTAAGATAAGCAAGATGTTTTCTGTTCAAAGACACTTTTTGCCCGACATAAATATCACTACAGTAAAACGTTTTATACATGATAATGTAAAGTCAAATCACTCCGCGTAAGAGGAAAATTATATTATAACAGATAAAAAGTGAATATTGAATTAGTTTCGATCACGGTTTAAAATTTCACCGTGGAAACCGTAATCGTCGCTTGATCACTTAAATTTTGCTCCAGTATTTTTGCACTCACAGACACACGGGCGCGCGCACACGAAATTTGTCACCGTGACAAAATGTTTCGAACGAGGGAGCAAATTATACGTCGAGGAAATTAATGTCTTACGTGTCAAAAGGAAGGAATTAACGTTAATTCGTCCGGTCTCGATAATCTTGCGGACAGTTACACCACATGCGACAGCTTATAGTTCATTTGTTCTAGTGGTTAAATGTCACAGCCTCAACAGCCACCATTGACTGAAAGGCTCAAACTCTTGCCGAGCAAACGCGGCAGATACATGTAATAGAAAACGAAACGCTGACTGGTCGGACGCTCTTTCGAGATAAGTAGTTCGCTCGATCCTGCACGATCGGCGTGGTCCTGCGGTACGCAGGTAGGATGCCCGGCGCTAGATCGCAGAAATGGACGGTGATCTAACGGGGTATTGCGGAGAAAGTGTGAAAATATCGATTCTAGCAAACATTTATCCGGTCTTCGGCATCGATTTTTAAAAATCTACATCTTCTTCACGGATAAAAATGAAATTTTATTTTATTTCGATCGAATTTATTTTTCGTGCGTTTTTTTTATTTAAGACTGCTTTTTAAGAGGATGTGAAATTAAGACTTGGTGGCTCTCGCGGCGAAGGGAGAGAAAAGCACCGAGAATATGTTTCGCACCGTTTCAAATCATGAGTGCTTCGTTGGTAATAAAAACTGTAATGAAAGCCATCCCGAAACCGCAGACATCAGGGGAAAAAGAAAATGATCGTTGACCGCGCAATTGATAGACGCGGTGAATGACACTTTCCTCGGATGTCTGCGTTCTCAAGACTGGATACATTACCGAGGAGATTTCACATCACCCTAAGAACATGTGAAACACCACGATCGGTAGTAAAAAACGGTAATTAATTTTTCGAACGATGCTGACCCCAGGTCGGCCGAAAACAAATTCTTACATGAAAGTTAATAGACATCCGTGTCATATAAGAATTTGCTTCGAACAGCAAATGGTTAGCGGCCGTAAAAATAAATCAGTAACATTTTTTGTTTCCGACCGAGCTCGGATCGGGACGGAAGTAAATTTCACATTCGCTTAAAATCGCAGGTCATAAAGCCCTTCTGGCGTAAGAATATTAACAAATCGACCCGCATTGCTCCACTTTCACCGTTCGACGCACATGCGTTTATCTATCGATTATGCGAGCCCGAGGAAAGTAAGAGTAACCGTCCAACAGGATTGTCAACGAGCTTTCGCACTTTTACGATAATTCGCGAGAGACATTGCCACCGCGCTCACAAAATCTCCATGCGCCGCGGTGTCTCCGGGGCGTCGCAATTATACGCCCGCTGAAGACTACATCCTCATCGTCGTTTGGATGCACACGCGAGATAGACGGCTCGCAAGACTCGATTGCAGTTTAGAAATCGTCGTCATCCTCGTTGTCGTCGCTCGTCCGGCTGGACGCTCGCGTCGCGTGAACGTCAATGACCTGCTTGCACTTTATTTATTTAAAAATGAATCTTGTCCCCGACTCTCCATGTAGGGTAGAGCGGGGCAAAATGGGTTTTTGGGCAAAACGTCATTTTCCAATAATTTTTGGATGCCGGAATTCGCCCTATCGGATACATCAGGCTCTTCTGCCCAGTTTTGCCACCCTGTCCGATCCAAAAATTATTGGAAAATTTAGTTTTGCCCAAAAACCCCGTTTTGCCCCGTTGCCCCATTTTGCCCCGCTCTCCCCTACCTCATCGTATTCTCCTCTGGACTTCCGCACACTCGTCTCGATAAATTTCCGACCACTTCGCTTCTCAGTTTTTTTATCTTCGCCTCTTTTGTCGATGGAAAACAAGTTTGCATGAAGCCGAATCTTGGTCGTGCGGCTTCAATTCGCAATGTCAGAAACCGCTTCAACTTTCTCCACTTGGTTCTAGAGAGCTCACACGTACACGCCTGTTGATGAATTTCCTGTGTAGACCCGAGCAATCGTATTTTATTCGCTGCGAATCCATAATTTGTTTAATCATCATGTTGCGCATTATTAAGCCGCGGGCTGAAGAGTACGAAGACTGTGCAGCCGTCTCCGTGCGGAACAATGGAGAATGAAGCGTGCGGGTAGAGAAATGCACGACGAGGATCACATCGCGGTGCATCAGTTGCACTTCAGTTCTATCGGTAGAAAGCATGGGAGAGGTCAGTGTTTGAGTTTTCACCCTCGAGCGTCGTTCGTCACCGTAAGTTTCAGGAAACGGCGTTGACCAACCACAATTGCCAGGCGCCGAAGAAAAGAATTGGCAGACAACTTCTCGATGCGAGCCAAACGATAAATTAGCTGCGCCAGTGAATTTATGGATAGACTTGCTCCGCGAATTAGTCGGTTACGAAACAATCTGCGATTTTTCCCTGAAAGCTTTAAGGAGGGAGTCTCGCCGCGCGCTGACTTCGAATAAGTTCGACAACAATAAGAGAAAATTGCAAGTACTTCTTGACGGTGTAAAAATCTGAAAAAAATCATGTATGCTAAAGGTACCGAGAAGATTAATTTTGCATAATAATAATTGCAAAATGTTATTAACAAATTCATCAAAAAATTCATTGGTTAACAAATTACCCGGCAACAAAACTTTCTTATTGTTGTCGAACTTATGCGATGTCAGCGCGCAGCGAGACTCCCTCCTTAATATCCTGGAATGAAAAAGCATTACAGTTTTTTAGTGACCGAGCGCGCGAGCAGCGGCTGGAGAGCAGATTTCACATCGCTTCAATTTTATAAGGAGGGAAGCGCCTCGGCAGAAAGCAGGAATTTACATCGATCCTATCACATAATCGTCCTAAAAAAAAATTCTCGTAGAATACTGCCGGCTCGTTGCCGATAACAATTACCAATGCTGCGATCGTACGGTCAGCGCGGCGACGAAGAAAAATAACCAGAAGCGACGGCGACGAGTCACGTCCCGATTTCGAGCGTTACGGGTGTTCCTTACGTGACGTGACGAACAAGCCGCGGTGCTCAGGGAATCGAGAGTTTAAAACTTATAGACAAATAAAATATACCAGATAATAGATACACGTTGCGTGACCTGCGACAATTACGTCGAGACTTTGGATCACGTATATCTAAGCTGGAACTTCGCTGTTTCGAAAGAACTCTTAAGATGGCCGATGAAAATAGTTACGGCGACGGAGTCAGAGAGACTAGAAGCAAAGAAAGCAGCTGCTTTTTCCCCGTCTTCGCATGCCACAAGCGCGAAGTTTACTGGCCAAAAATAATGTGATCTTTGAAAACTATAAACAGAAAATCGGACAAAAGAAAAAAATTCATGATTAATCGTCATTATTTTTCACCTTTGCCAAAGTCTCAGAGAGAAAGCCAAAATTCCTATCCGTATCGAATTGAATTTTTTTGCGGAATGCGAAAAAACAATAAGAAAGCATTGCGCAAAACGAATTTCTAGTCGTTACTTTTTTTAAGACAATGACGGTCTGAACGCAGCAACCGCGAAGTTTTCTGGCCGAAAATTATGCAATTGTTTTTAAAAAGATCCGAAATTGTGTAACACACACAGGAGATTGATATCGAGCACCGCGATGGACGTTCCCTGCTAGATATTCCTAGGACACGAGATACGCGGCGAGCTCAAGCCGATCCCTCGTTGTTTTGCCGTACGTTTCTTTATGGCTCGTGGCCATCGCATCTGCCGGATCGTGCGATTAGGAGGCGAAGTACGAAAAGAGTTGCAACGGGGTACACGCAAAACGGCAAAAGTTCTCGCCTCGTTACACGGCGGGGCTGACAATCGCCCCGCCGTTGTGAGCACGATTAAATTAACCGGCGGACCCGACGAATTAGCGGCACGACAGCGCGTACTTTACCGCGAATCGCTCTCACTCGCTGATGCAACTGGCTTATGCGGACATAGAAAACGTGCACCGCGAGCACGAACCTTCTCGAACTCGTTCACGGTCTCTTGACGACATTGAAAACGATCGATTATCTTCGTGGCTCGTCTTCGTCAGCTCTGTCGTGCTTTCCGCTCTTCCGTCGCTCGGACGCAGATCGCGTAACTTTTCCCAGGCAAAGGTAATTACAATTTTCTCACTCGAGTTGCCTCAAACTTTTTAATCGTTTTACTCTTATTCAATGTACGACGGATACGCGTATTTATTATCGACGGAAAAAATGCATTCAAAAAGAAGAAAAATTCAAATTAATTATTTTCTTTTTTTAAATCGATGGTATCGAAATTGCATCGTTGTCGCTTTATTTCCGTTGTGACTGGCTGCATTGCAGACGAGAAAAAATGACGAGATGTGCGGATCAACGATTAGTTGCGAGAACTGCCAATAAAGTTGTACAACTAATTTATAATCCTACATTTTCTTCTCTCAACAAAAAGAAATATAGTTATAAAAAATTATTAAAAGAAGCCAAGCTTATCGCGTAGTAAATAAAGAGTTAAATAAACAAAATTAGGACACGTTGTTTGATGCCGGTAAAGACCGACAGAAAAAAAATTTGATTAAAAATTTAAGGTGTCGCTATTTCGCTGAAACCCATCGGTTCGAAGGGACAAAATTTATTGGCGTGTCGAAGGTTTGAAGAGCGATGGAATTCCGTTAGAATCGAGAACAGTGAATCAGCCGCTGAGGCTATGGAAGGAAGATTCCGAGGATTATCGAATACATTCTCTGTTTTTGGTTTCCAGAAATTACGCACGCTCGTGCCAATATTATAATCGCAGCCGCGGCTCTATACCGATGAAAGCGAATACCCGACTATGGAAATTTTATTTTGAACAGCATTCTCTCCTGTATCTGTTATTCGTCAGCTCATACGCGACCGGACCGGGCGAGCAAATTTTGGGAAGTGGCATAGTTCAACCCACACACCGGTACACGCACCCGGAAGATTCCGACCTTTGCCTCGCGGCCAGAGAAAGAAATTTCTCTGGGACGAAACGCGATCCCCGAACCGTGTTTTCATTCCGGCCTCTTCCGGGCTTGTCCCTGTCGGCGCTCACGTTGCGTCGATTAATCTCTACCTTCGACACAAGTTTCGATCTCGTTTCACGACGGAATCTCGATCGTTCGCTTTCGGTCTATGCGACGCGTCTCGGTACTTTCTACTGTACAGTGTAAAAACAAGCTCAGCGTTAAAGAAAAATGTTACGTAGCATTAAATAAATCGCACCAATTAATCGTATTAATTTATGAGAGATAAGACCGGGCGAGAAATTGAATCGAGTGATTTTGGGTCAGTCTCGAGACATTTTTTTCTACAATAAATTTTTTTGGTATATGAAAATTTTTGCATGCGTCACATAAGCGAGCGAGCGAAATCTGTTTATTCTTTTTTTTTCTTGAGACCAACCGATACGGAACCGACGAAGACAAGGGGCACAGCCTCCTTTCACGCGCTTTCCACTGTCTCGCCGGAATTCCAGTCTACGCGGCAAACTTGACCTTCGAGATGTGAAATTTCGGAATGTTCGGTTTCACGCCGAGATAAGCGTGCGTGGGTACGGGAGTCGTTTTTTTTAATCGATTTTACATAGATAAACGAAGCCTGCGATAAAAGTATTTGTGTTTTATGTGGCAGACATTCCTGGACCGAGCTGAAACCGCCCAGATGTCGCGAACGTCGTCATTCTACCTAAATTCGATTAGTTACACAATATAACTTGATACTTGTCGTTGGTTCTCGTCGAGAACGACTTCATTTAGCTGAATAAAAAAACATCTATTCCTATTTGACCGAATAATGAAAATAGCTGAAAACTTTATTGATTTTGCTATTCTGCGAATCGATATTAATTCTACGCAGTTCACGTCTTGAGAAAAAATTTAATAAGATGATAGACGATCGACGAAGCTATCGAATTCTTCAGACATTAAGCAATAGATAACCACTCGCTTATGAGTTAATCTTCAATACGATCGAATGTAAAAAAATCGCAAAAGATTGGACATTGATCCTCTGATTATTCTTTTTTTTTAAGATATCTGCTTAATCGAAGTTTATCAAATTTTTTTTATTGTTTATCGTAACTGAATACTGTTAAACGGTTGTAACGATAATTGATTTATCGATATCTCTGAACACAACTGGCCATTACATATGACACATATATGTACTTCATCTTGTCAACAAACATTAATCCTCTATCCATTAAACGTGCATGTCTCGCATGTAATCCGCAATATTGCGTTATCACTCGTGTCATCTGCGGTCTCAACTCGTCGAGTCGAAAGACTTCACATCAGGCATGTATCGCGGGTCGAAAATCTTAAGTGGAGAAACTCGAGCTAGTGCCGTCAAGCCCTCAGGCTCCCAGTCGGCATCGATAAAGTCATCGCGAGGTACGTCGGGAAGTATCGCAACTTCGTCGTTTATCGGATTGACGAACCCCGTCGCATGCTCGGTGTTTGGAAATTAAACTTCAATTATTATCGCCACCATTCCAATACCGGAAATCTTCAACTCCCTAATGAAAAAATTTCTAAATGATTAATTTTAGTTAAATAAATGTCTATAATTTTTTTATTCAGATGCCAAAGGATAACTCAGATAACTGCGATGATGCAGATGGATCTTCGGAGCCAAAAAAAGATTAGCTCGAAGGAAAACGAAAAATTTTATTCGATAAATTGTATCCTCATGAATCCAAAAGATTCGCTGAGGTGCAAATAGAGAATATAAAACCACTTTGTATACAACTCCAACAAAATGTACCACGTAGATTTAAATATCCCATACATACAGCGTACCAACAATTTGAAATAATGAACAATGAAATAAACAACAAAACGTTTAGTCTTGCAAATCAGTAAGAGTTTATTGGGCTTTATTTATTTTAGTACCTTCTCTCTCAATGGAATGTAAACCTTTCGTGCAAGCAACAAAGTAACAACGTACTTTGTATACATAGTCGTTGACCCAGATAAGTTTAATCTCCACTATTGTCGTGAAAGTAGATAATACACTTTATGTCGGTAGATAATACACGAATTGCTTCGGGAATTACGGACGCTCTGACCGAGATCGATAAAGCGCCACGGGACATTTACGTGACTTCGATCTATCTAATCAGCGGGACTAACTGATTGAATTTCCCTTTATGATCTCACATCGGTAATTGCTCGCCAGTTGACTCTCGGAATACCGTGTGCAGCGCATCACTAGATCGACCGAAAATTCTATCATGCTATTACGCGCGAGTGTGGCGACAATCGCGTGCCTCCAGCTGCTGATAGCCACGGGCGGCTTTTTACACGGTGAGAAAAACTATCGATCCGATTGTCTCGATAATGTCCCATGATTTATTTGTCCACTCAGAAAAAATGTACCTTGTATAAGTAAATCAACGGCAACCGTAATATATCCATTCGTCTGGTAACTACATTTGATTTTAAAAAATCATAGTTTTCCTGCACTTCGTACGCCTGTGTATAAATTGCAAGTCAAGTACAAATTATTTTATGTACAAACCCAGATAGAAAGACGTGCCGTCAAACGGGTATCGTACCATTGGTACTATCACCGTTCCGTCGCCGTACCATCATTTTTCTGTCTAAGGACCATCCGTGTGTCTCACAAGCGGAACAAACTGTATACCTAAATTCCGCTACCAAATTCATTTATTAATGATGTTCGGAATTTGATGTCATTTTTTTACTGTTCCTCCAATACGTAGGGTAATTCGTACAATGTTTATTGACGTCCAAAGCAGTTAATTAGCGGCAGTAATAAATATCGTATTGTGATATATATGTATATGTTCACACATTATTAAGGTGAAGTGAAATACCGCAGTTGGTATCGAAAAAAGTTCATTGGCAATAACACTGCAGCGATTTCTCTCGAACTCACTTAAGACGTGCGTGCACTCACGTCAAATCGAACTGCAATGTTACACAATCGGATTTTTCGTTCGTGTGTCTTGAATACCGTACTACGCTTGGCCCATTGCACTATAATCTGGTATCCACAGCCGAAGGAAAACTAGGCTTCGGCAAAGGCGAACAGGAATGGGGATACGTGACGGTGCGCCCGTATGCTCGCATGTTCTGGTGGCTCTATTACACGAGCGCGAAAGACGTCACCGACGCACACGAGAAACCTCTAGTGATATGGCTACAAGGCGGACCCGGGGCCTCGTCAACCGGTTACGGTAACTTTGAGGAACTCGGACCTCTCGACTTGGACTTGAAGCCCAGAAACTTTACATGGGTAATTGTTGATCAACCGGAAAATAATTCGCAAGAAATCTTCGCACCTCGAAAAAGATCGCGTGATAAAATTTTATTTTCATTGTTATATAAAAATGTTAACGTGAAAACCTGAAATTGGTCATTAACGACTGTCGACCCATTACGCAGTCTGCAGTTTAATAATTATGATTCTGTCATTGGGATACGTAGGAATTAATTCATTTTTATGTAGTCTTGAGATGCCTCTAATTATTTAAGAACAAGATTTCGGCTTTTTTAAATTTTTTGTTTACTTTTATTTTATTTTATTAATACTGTGTTTTCTCGTAAGGTCAAGGACTACAATGTACTCTTCATCGATAATCCCGTGGGCTCCGGATACAGCTACGCCGAAAAACATTCCGGCTTTGCGAAGAACAATTCGCAAATCGCGTCCGATCTTCTCGAGTGCATGAGAGGATTCTTGAAGGAATTTCCAAAATTCGCTAATGTACCTACCTACGTCACCGCCGAATCTTACGGTGGAAAAATGGCTGCGGAGTTTGCTTTAGTATGGTACAAGGTAATCAAATGCGAATCGCTCACGCGTCATACAATGCCACCTATAATATTTTCTTAAATCTCGTTTACTCGATTTCATAATCAAGGCTCAAATGGCGGGAAACATCAAAAGCAATGTGCGGGGCGTAGCACTGGGCGATTCTTGGATCTCGCCGATCGACTCTGTGCTTTCGTGGGCATCATTTCTTCTGCAGACGGTATGTCAATACCGATTATCTGGAAAATCGAGCGATTGAAGGCGCGAGTTCGTCGCATATCAAGACTCTTCGCCGAGTAGGGCAAAAGTGGTGAATATGGCCGGTCCATATATCATTCATTGCTGTTCGGGGTGGACCACGATCAGCATATTCACCCCTATTTACTCTTAAAAAAGATGTTTTTTTTAGAGAAACGTGAATGTTTACCTATACTCCAATATACTGGAAGTGAAAGCTTTACTGTCGATGTGTCTTATACAGGGCATGGTGGACACCGAGGGCTTCCAGAGGATCAAGGAAGCCGCTAGCGAGACCAAGAGTGCAGTGGATAACGAGAAATGGCTCAGGGCCACGGAATTGTGGAGTTACACTGAACACGTAATAATCCAAGAGACTGGAAACATAGATTTTTACAATATTCTGTACAAAACGAGTCCGGGTCGACTTAGGGGATTGACGAGACCGATCCTCCCATCCGGAAGAGCCTCGCAAGAAGAGCGCGACGTCATCCTCAGTAATCTGATGAACACCGAGGTGAAGAAGACCCTTGGAGTTAACGTGACTTGGGGAGCGCAGAGCAGCATAGTCTTCAGTACGCTTTCCGGGGACTTTATGAAACCGGTTACCGATAAAGGTACGGAAAGAAAATTAACATGGCAAAAGTTGTGAATATGACCCTACCTAATTTAGTAAAGTTTATCATTTATTTTTTTTTAATTTATAATACTAATAGTCGAACGGTTGCTGAACGAGACTGACCTCGAGGTATTCGTGTTCTCCGGCCAATTGGACCTGATTGTCGCCACACCAGGTACCATCCTTAATTAATTCACTGATTTCTCTGAACGTGATTCGTCGCTGGATGCGATTCTCGTCTAGACTTCATATTGCCAATAAAAATGAATTCTCCGGTTATTAATGCAAATTTTTCTCTTACAATTTGCAATGTTGTATAATCTGCCATCTCCACGCATCAAATCGCAAAACTGTCAACAGGCACTGTCGTATGGGTCGAAAATCTTAAGTGGAGAAATTCGAGCGAGTGGCAGAAAGCCCCCAGGCTTCCGCTCAACGTCGATAATGTCATCGAGGGTTACGTCAAGGAGTACGGCAATCTAAAGATGTACTGGATCAACAGAGCCGGTCACATGGTCAGTTTTCACAAATTAAACTAAACGATATTTATCATTACACCGCTATTACACTTTTTATTATAATATCGAACATCCTCTATATTATTTGTTGCGACAGTGTAAAAATATATAAATTATTAATTCCGATTGAAGAATAATAGATGATTTTTTAAAAATCCAGGTCCCGAAGGACAACCCCGCAGCTACCACGGCGATGCTGAAGCACCTAACGGCCAAGAAAACTTTTTAACCGATCTATCGATCCATCATCGAAGATCGGTTTTACCATTTTTTTCCGCCTCAATAAAATGCTCGTTGTTGATGACACGATTTAGTTGAATAGATTTAACTAGCGAATTAAATAGCACAGACAATTTTTTTTCTTTGCATTATCGTTATTCGATGTGATTGTATTTTTCGTTTCTTTATAAATCGTGGAAGACTACGAAGCTACCGGCGCCGTTTACAGGAATATAAACGACCATTCCGCGGCCGGGCCAACGATAACACACTGCGCAAGAAGAAGAAAAAGAAGCAGCGGCGTATCGCGAGTAGTATGTAGGACGAATGAAGATAAATAGAAAGAGATCCTGGCTTTCCTGGAATTACGGGACGCTCTAGCGTAGCGCATATCGTTTCGTTATAATTACCGCAACTTTGTTTATAGACGGTTGGCTCGCGGTTACGACCGTTCGCAGGGCGGCCCGGCGTGGGTGTTGGGACAGCATGTGTGTAAACAGCAATAAAACACGAGATACCTCTAGAGCCACCGAACGACTGACTCGGACCTACTGCACCGGGACCTCAAAACTCTCGGCTACCGAGTTATTCGAAAGCTCACCCTCCATAAACGCGAAGAATGATGAGAGTAAAAAAAAGGGGGACATAAAAAGATAATACTTCGAGCGGGATAATGCCCCTCGGACCGGGATGCAGCATCGACAAATTATCATTTTTATTCTTCCAAGAATGAAAATGAAAAACATTAGTAAACAAAAATTCTGCACAACTTGCAATGGTTCTAAAAGCTGACAAACAAACAACCGCTGAATTTCTATGCGTAGGAAGGTTGAATTCGTTGATTGCACTGTTGGCCTTGGATTTTATTTTTATTTGTATGAAAGCAAAGACCTCCGATAATAAGTAAATACAAAAGAATACCGAGAATGTAATATTGAAACGGCGCAACAAAATTATTTTTCTCTGTGCGATACACCCCTATGCCTCGAATTGTCGAGGTAGTCGTCCGATTATCCCAGCGTCTATTTCGTTCGGTCTTAGTGCCGCTGTCGGCACGACGTCACGGGAGATTCGCGGCGGCATGTGTGTAAACAGCAATAAAACATCGCCGGTCTGTTGCCTCGCGGTCATCTCGCGGTTTGCTGCCGCGGTTCGGGATAAGTAAGCAGCTTCCGTCTGCGGAGCCCCGTCGGTGGCTGCTTGGCGGGACGGCTCGTTGGAAAATCCGTCGTAGGCGGAGCTCTCCGGAAGATGATGAAGAAGTAGAGGGAGAAAACATCCACGAATTCTAGGGTACGTGCTCTCTGCTCTTCGCTGGAATGAATGAATCCGGAGCAAACAGCCCCCGCGGAAAGTTCGAACGATATAGCAGTCGATCTGCAGTGTCGCTTCGGACTCGTTCATTTCAACGGGAACGTTCGGTCTTCGGTATTAATCTCATTTTTTACGATTCTCAGTCCAATCGTCGATCCGATTGATATTGCAATTAATATCAATTGATAATCATTTACTGAAAAAATAAAAAATAATAGTTAGTCAATTTTGAAACAAAACAGAAAGTATAAATCAGTCATCGATCAATACAGTTATTATGGAGTTCGAGCATAAAGCGATGGAAGAAACATTACCAACTATGTGTCCATCGGTCCTGAGTGGTTACTACGCCTCGACAAGCATAGTTCGTCAACCGGTGCTTCCCGGAAACATCGTGACGCCGTTGACAGTGCCAACGATATCCGGCTGCATCGGCTACTCGTTTACTTCCGCTATTCCGACGTACCTGTCGCAGATAACTTGGCAGAGATACTCGAAACTGTTGCCCGTTCAACCGAGACACGAAAAGCCACCTTACTCGTACATAGCGCTGATAGCGATGGCGATTAATTCATCACCAACGAGAAGGCTCACATTGTCCGGTATATATCGATTCATAATGGACAGATTTCCATACTACAGGGACAATCGTCAGGGATGGCAGAACAGTATACGACACAATTTGAGCTTGAACGATTGCTTCGTTAAGATACCGAGGGAAAAAAGTAATTCGGGGGTCGCCGAGGACGAACATTGCACCGGGAAAGGAAGCTACTGGACTCTGGATTCTTCGGCCAATGGGATGTTCGAAAATGGAAATTATCGGCGAAGAAGAAGTTCGAGACAGAGAAGGAGCTGCTCACAGATGCGGGGATGTAATACACGCGCCTCGTCGGTGAGGAAATCTGTTGGATCGTTCAGATTTTTTGGCTCAGGCACTTCGAGGCCTTGGAATATTATAATTTTGTGATTGTCAATGTTCGTCACTGTTTAATAATCATTCGCAGGAGGTTACCGACAGCGCGATCGAAGAACCTACGAACGAAAGGACTACTCTCGAACGAAGTAGCATCGATGAGGCACGGGATTTCGCAAGCGTAAAAAAACGGACCCGTTGCACTGAGAAGTCGTCGACGTTCACGATAGACAACATCCTCAACGATGCGTCCACTCGATTCAAGAGTTAGCGTCTCTCAAATACGCGGGCTCGTGGTTTACTGTATTTCATTATTTATAGTACCTAGAATAATAAAATAAATAAACAAAAAATTAATTCTGCAAATTCGATATTTTTCGATTCAAAATAAAGTAATATATGTACACTAGCAGTGTACATACTGTGGAATTTAGAAACCGGAAATTTGGATTTTCCATGTATGAGATACAACATAGGAGCTATAAAATTTGTCAGATTTTAGTATGAATGTATTTCCGTTTCGCTATAATATTGGGACGAAATCAAAGTTTCAAAGAAAATTGGAGTTCAATTCGTTTTTTTTTTATATATTCAACATTTATGTTTTCATCGAATAAATTGAATATTTTTTTACATTAAATATTTGTCACATATTTGCAAAGTTATTTGCAAGGATACACATATTGTATCTTCGTGCCTCGCTTCATTATTACTCGGCAGATGTGGATATACTGTATGGGAAGAGACTCCGTGGAAGTGCAAGCGCTCGGACTCGTGGGCATACGATTTACGCATCCCTATGTACATGGCGGACTTTAACGACGGGCAAGAAACGATCGCGCATACGTACTGTGTCCTACCGTATGTTTGTTTCTTCAAAGACCCGCGTACATTAACGCGAACGTTAAAATTCCCAGTAGTTGGACCACCGGTGAAACATCCGGAGCCGCTCTAAATTCTCGGTAAACTCCATGATAAATCAGTCGTGTCTCACGGTCGAGAGTCGGTCTTCTTTTAGGAACGTTTCACGTGTTTTTTTAGCTGTACGTATTTGATTGGAATGTCGAGATCTATCCATGTGCGATAGGATGATCAAATCAGTGATTATCCTTGAATTAACGACATCAAATTTTTTGCATTCATCGAACAAGATCAATATTTTTTTGTCATCGCTCCGTTTTCGGAATATAGTAAGATATCTAAGTTGACATATCCTGTTGATGATTCCAGTATTCCAATCATATTTGTGCACCCCGATCGTCATCAAAAGTCAATAATTTTTAAGCTACTTTCCAGTAAAATCGTCGAACTGTGTTAAAGGTACTGGTGTAGATTTCCTAGCTCAATCGTCAACGTACTGGTGTGTTCATCCTACGCCCTATCGCATTCTTAAAAGCAACGCGCAAGATCTCATATTGATTCATGATAGTATATCGCAAATTTCATGTTCTTGCGGTTGAGCATTTTTTAAATCATCGATTGTCTCTGTATCATCGAGCGCAAGAAGTTAGTCATCTCACGGAAAATGCATTAAACTTTAGTCGTTTCGATAAACATTAGGCTGTCGGATTCTTCTTCATGAGTGCGAGATCCGCGTCCATCATGTCCTTCACGAGTTCCTGCAATGTCAATAAACTTTGAAGTCTAAGTACCCATCAGGCTTAAAAGAATGTATGCAAAATGATACATACAAAACAAATATAGTTCATAAATAATTTATCTATGATTAAACCGATGGGAATTTATATATAAAAAGTAATCCATGTGGAAAAAATCTGTCTTATCCACCTCTACTCGTACGTACTTGGAATGTAACGGTAGGCTCCCATCCGAACTTCTCCTTCGCTTTCGTTGCATCGCCCAACAATAAACCCTGCACAGAATTTTAATAAAGCTTATTACAAATTGCATCATTACATTTATACGATGTAAAATTATACTCACCACTTCGGTAGGACGGAAATACTTTGGATTGACCCGCACTAATAATTGGTCGGTAACGGCATCTTTTCCAACTTCGTCGACGCCCTCACCCTCCCACTTAATCGAACGGCCTACGTGAGCGAAAGCAGCTTCGACAAATTCTTTTACAGTGTGGCTCACACCAGTTGCAATAACGTAATCGTCCGCGGTTGGTTGTTGGAGCATCATCCACATAGCCTGTAACAAAAATAAAAATTACCAACGAAGCATTCGATGAGTCGCGCCGAGTACATTTAAAAAATGTCGATAATCTATGTGAAATTTTGGGGATTCAATATCCTGGTTGGTACTAATAATCCGATACCTTCACGTAATCCCTAGCGTGACCCCAGTCACGTAGAGAATTCAAGTTTCCGAGTTCCAAGACATCCTGAAGCCCCAAATGAATCTTTGCTATGGTTCTCGTGATCTTGCGGGTTACGAAATTTTCACCTCGCCTCGGACTCTCGTGATTGAACAGTATACCGTTGCAAGCGTACATGTCGTACGCTTCTCTGTAATTAACGACGATCCAGTAGCTGTATATTTTGGCACATGCTGCAATGACACGTGGCATGTTTACAATTTACCGTATCGGCTATGTCACAAGATAAAGGTCGCGGTTCTCACTCGTCCATCAATTTTTTAATACTGAACAAATAAAGTATCGATAGAGCAAAAAAAATCATTATGAAAATAACAGTGGTAGATTATTGGACAGCCTTGTTCTTTTTTATATACTATGAGTTATCAAATAATCGTATTCGTCTGTTGAAGAGAAAATGAGAAAAATAAATAATTACACAAATTAAACTGGTAACAATATTGAATACTTTATAAATTCATCAGAGCATTATTACTCCAAATATGGTACTTCATTTGGTAAGTCTCAGTCATGTGAACTTGTCTTATCTGTTATAACTAAAATTGTTTAGAAATTTATTATACAATTCATATCTCGATGTTTGGATATTTAAAAAAGAATGCAAAGCATCCAACTGTAAGAGATCAGAAATTGAGCAGTTTCTCTTTTGATTGCGTTGAACAGCCTGGACAGTACCTGTTGTACTAACCATAGGGCGAACGTGGATAGAAAGGTGTCTTTTCTGACTGTGGAACTTCTGCCACCTTTCCATAAAGCTCAGAAGTGGAAGCCTGATAAAATCGAACTTTCTTCTCAAGGCCGCAAGTTCTAATGGCATCCAAGAGTCTTACAGTGCCAATAGCATCCACTTCTCCTGTGTATTCGCTTAACTCAAAGCTCACCTAAAATCACCAAAAAAATATTCACAAAATTAAGAAACCAATAATAGTAATAATAAAGAATTGCAGGAAATTCTTATTCATCGGCAAACCTTGACGTGACTCTGCGCTGCCAGATTATATATCTCTGTAGGCTGTACGACATTTATGACTTTGACTAAACTACTGGAATCCGTCATATCACCCCAGTGTAATTTCATTTTTTCCTGCCGATGGCTCTTGGGATCCGCATAAAGATGTTCTATTCTCGCAGTGTTGAAAGAGCTGGATCGTCTGATAATACCGTGCACCTCGTAGTCCTTCTCCAGCAGGAATTCCGCGAGATACGAGCCATCCTTGGAAAACAAATTTGCGTAAAAATTTAAAGTTGTGTATCAAAATATTGAAAAAACAAACATAGCGATGTAATTTTTTTACGAATAAGTGTCTAACCTGACCGGTGATTCCTGTTATGAGGGCGACTCGACGATCGTCACCGCTTGCCATTGTCAATTTTCCTTTTTCCAGCTGTCACAATCGTCGGTATAATCTTTGGAGTGATTATTATGTTTTTTCGTTGGGAAAAGTCGTTGTCGAATCGATGAAACACTGTGTCAACAAATATTATCGTTGCGTATTCGCTGCACGAACGCTTTCCACCTTGCCACGAATTCAAAACTATTATAAGCTTGGGGTGTTAACAGCTAATCTACTGATAAAGACATCGAAAAATGTAGAACGCCGGACAGTCCTCGCCGTACCAAACCAGCATAGCGGCGAGAGACGTCAGGTTGATATTTTTTATCATATATGAAAAAATACGTCACGTCTCATAGTTCATACACCATTGAGAAGCTCGCCGGTGGGTAGTGACACCGAATCAGCGAGGAACTACTAGGATGTAGTGAAACAGTGAGAATTCGAAGGGAAACCGACTCGGAGGGTAAAAACATTTACTTGTAACGGATCGTAGTCGCGCATCGCGAGAGATTCCACTTTATACTTGGGAGAAAATAAGAGGAAGTTTCCGAAGATACGGGGTCATGACGAGTATACACGAGAGTCCGTACTCAAATCTCTCCGTTGAGTAGATATCCTATAGTTTCGCGAATATCGACCAGTTTATTGCGTTGTTATCATACACACCGAACGTGCAGACCTTCTGGACTCGACGGACCACAAAGCAGCACCTGCCTGGGAACATATGCGATCCCCATCGTCAGCATTGTCTTCGAGAAGGCACGGAAAAGAGTTTTCTGCTAGCCTCCGTGCCCGGTGTACCGTGTGCGCTTAAGTTGTCGAAAGTTCGGTTCATAAGGAACAACAAGGCCGTATGTGAGAGACTACACGGTGAAAGGCTTTTCAAAACTTTCGGAACGATGGACGACTCCGTTGATCCAAAGGAATTGAGAGCTACTCTTGAAACTTACAAAAAGCTTGCTAATGATTTTGCAAACCATGACACGATACTAAAGGTCAGCTTTCACATTTTTTTTTATCTTCTGTCAATCCTTCAACGCCATGAAAATTTCGCTTTGTTCGTCGTAAAAACAGTCGAGATGAATTACATTACTGATTACCGTTACCGATTACCGTTTGCAGGACAGAACAGTTCTATCGTATCTCGCCTATGTGCTGGAAGTTCCCGATCCCGAAGTCGTACAATTGGCACTGAGTATTCTCGAGATATTCACAAAAAACGTCGAAAATTATGTTCATGTAACTTCGACTTTTGGTGTCAGAGAAGCCCTCGATGCTGTTATACACAAATATAGCGACGAAGATGTCGAGCTTGTCAATCATGCGCAATCTATAAAGGACGACATAGAACGCATGAAACCGCCAATTTATAACTTACGTAGTCGCTGTAGAAGAGTCATTGAACCAAAGAAACTTAAGACTCACGTAATCGTACTGCACGTCAGCGGTCTGTTGCCAGTACGTTGATGGAAATAGTCATTGGGCACAACTGACAATTTCAAAGTTCTTTTGAATAATGGGTTTGTATTGCCCCGCAGGAAACACGCGCTGATTTAGAAGCTACTCTGATAAGAATCGAAGGGTTAATTTCACTAGTCGTAGACGTGGAACACCAACGAGTTACCATGAGGACCCTGGTTAATGTTACCGCTAAACAAATAGCCGAAGCTATTAAAGACAATACACAAAATATGGAGGCCAGACTAGTTACGAGGAACAAATTTAATCAAGAGTTTCTCGTCAAATTGGTAATTTTTAATGAATCATTTTTTACAATTTAAATGCAATTTCATGATGCAATTGTAATGAAATTTCACCATGAACTTTCAATGCAATTGCACAGTTAAAAGTTTGAGTGCAGGAAACTTTTTTCTGAGTAATTTTTGCTCATCGTTATTTTTTGCTCGTAAAGCCACATGAAAATGTTGGAAAACGATCTGTAGCTCTGCTTGGCTTTCAGGTAAACAACGATTTCACCGATTGCGAAGACATGCCGGAATATTTGCCGGAAGACGATGACCAAGAGGCAGAGAGGGAAGGCGTGGTGTCTCTGTTTACAGGGTTGAGGCAAAGTGCCTCAACTTTGTACAAGTCGACGGCGGAGTTCCTTCACAATTCCTTCTACTGGTGAATTTTTCCAATTTATCATCTACTTAAACAAAAACAGACTCGAACAGAAACAAAAAAAATCAGGCATTTTGCATTATTTATTGGACTGCAAACTCGATATATTTGCCGGGTTTTGAGAATCTCACCGTCTTTCCGCCTAAAAAAATGCTCGTTAATTGCCGACTATTTTGGCATTTATTAGTAACGATAGAAAAAAAAAAAACCAAACTTGATCTTTGATACAGCGGTGGGTAGATTCGATATTTACTCGTCGTTTACCCCACCCACGAAATGTTTCTTATTTTTTAGATTTGTACATATTACTACGCCGTATAGATTTGTGTATGTTAATTAGTATAATTCATGGGTAGGGATAGCTCGAGAGTGTACGTGTGTTTCATTCGATCGCACACAGCTCTATTGAACTCCGACTATTAAAGCATTTTCTAATGCGGACATTAAAAAAAAAAAAAACAAAGCTGACTAGATTATATTCAATGTACCTCAAGCTTTTTTCCCGCGATTAATCCATTCGGTGAATTTTACCCTTGGACATTTATTTTCGCAAAGACTACAGTTCGTTATTAACCGGGAGGAAGATACGGTTACTGCAATTTGAAAAAGCAATAACCGAGGCATTTAAAAAAAAAATTTTTTTTTAATATTTTACGAAAGTTAATAATTTAACATCAGTATTAGCGTCGTAATAGTAAAAGCAAGGAATCTCTTCTCATTCTTTGTTTTTCATTTTTCTTCGGTTTCTTATCGATCTTCATAAAAGACTGCAAACTTCTGTCATACTCATCAATCGCGAGGGCTGTGTGTATTTGAAAAAAAAGTCATCTTGACCATTATCTGTTTTTTTTTTAAATTATTAATTGCCAGGTACACTCGGCTATTGAATGTGAAATGTCCCTATTCGTACTCACCTGGGTGATATAAAAAATATTATTGTCTTTCCCCTTTCGACTATATCCACTGTGATTTAGCGTATATAGTCAGAAACCCCGTATGTTTGATGAACTGAAAATAAAGAGAGCGAGTATCGTCGTTGAGACTTTATTCTTCGATCGGAGCATCCTTCCCGAGTAAAACAAACTTGATATGAAAACATTTGTTTTATGTAAGTATACTATTTCCTCACAATATTATACCCAACAACCGTCCACGTAGCCCCTCATTTTTCATCATGCTTTTTTCATTAAAAAATGTCTTACCTGTCCAAAAATTGTTAAATACAAAAAAAACGTATCGATGGTATTCTGCTAGTTATAGAGGTAATTGGTATTTCAATAAGTGAGTCAATACTGTTTTGTTTTTCGTTCTATTTCTTCCTATGTAAAGAAACTTTACTTGTTCGGATAAGACGTACTTCGTGTATACATTACATTTTATCGATCATAAACACGATTACGACTACATACCCAGTCAGTTTTATAGCTGCCACTGGACGAGAGGAACGAACTATAATATCAAGAGACGCGGTAGCTCGTCTCGACGCCAATTATTTCAAATACGCTTATACGCGCTTACAAAAAACACAATGGATACGGTAGGAGCGCGCAGCTATAATCGCGACATTACGATACGGTATAATGCTTCTTACAAAATGCTTCGACCATGCCCACAGACTCATGTCCGTAAATTTGTCTCATTTCTCCCCCTTTTTCTTTTTCTTCTTTTTTTTTGTTTTTGTTTAAATCCTTAGCTTCTAATTCGTTCAGCTCACACTCGTATTGTCTATATATTTACAGACGTAAACAATATTTGTCATTAAGGCAATTTGAGTTTCGAAGCAGGTACTATAAAGACGAATGCGAAAATATTCGCGTCTTTTTTTTATCTTGTTTCTCCTGAAATTTTTAATTGTTTTGCCGATCGGTAACGTACTGTCTTAACTCTCTCTTACTCTCTCGCTCTCTCTCGCATTCATTTTATTTTTAACTTTTTTTTGTTGTTTGGGGTTTATCGAAAAAGGCACACTCGTGCCAATCCATAAGAAATTGCGAGACCCGTGTATAGATCGCGGCTTTTTGCCACGCTAAACCTACATGTATCCAGAGCGTACTCTAATATAGTCACGGGAAGCGGTGCAATCGCGCGATTAACGTACTAATTTTTCTTAAATTCTACACTCTCGGCTCCAACATTTATGTTTTAAATATATAATATGTGTGTGTGTGTATATATAATTTTCAGTTTTACGGGACGTCCGCGTTAATCCGATTACCAGCTGCGCTTAACACTTCAATAATATCGTGGTATAATAAGTAATAAGTACAGGGACGTCCGTCTGCAGTTGATTTTTGTTACTTTTTTCGGTTAATCTTTAGAATATAGTTCAGAGCGAGAGGATGGGGCGGCACAATTGTATAAATACTATCATTGGAATGAGTAAATGCGATCGAACAATCATTACCGTGAATAGTTAAATTAAACTCTCTCTTCTTTTATCTCTTCCTGCTTTTTTTTATCTCTCGACGATCTCGAAATATATTGGAAGATCTCGTCTATAGTATATCTACAATATGAGATGAATGACACAACAAATATTTGTACAAATTAATGAGCAAGACGAATCTCATCATAAATGAATGAATTATAAATCGAGATACATATTTTCTTGGAGATATTTTTTTTGTCACGCGATGCAAAACTGATGCAATGATGTCTCTCGGCTGAGTATGTCAAATCTCACGAAATGTCGCATTCACTCATTTAATAAATTATCACGAATACGACGAATCTACGAGCGTTTGGAGGTGCCGAAAACGAGACTCTCGAAAGTCTCATCGAAATTCATATATATATATATATATATATTTTTTTTTTAGTAGACGGACTCGAACGCGATTTACGTAAGGGGGCTTGATTATCTCTCTTTTGTTTTTATTTTTATTCTTCACTCTTTCACCGTAAATCTTGGCTACCATAATCAGAGTATTGTAACGCATTGTATCCATGAAAAAAAAAATGTACATTTTGTGATGATACTTGCTGCACACATGTACTTCGTAAATTGTACGCAATAATTATTTACAGATATATTTGCCACTACCTAGCAAATATCTAGTATAGTTGCCTCGAAGGGGAAACATATCGATTTTACCCGTTATTTTCAGTTTTTTTTCATTTCTACGCTATTTACAACTTACAAACGCTAGTTGATCCTTACGATTTGGGAGAGGGTTGACGATTTATTGCGATTTCGTGGACGTGCAGTTTCTACGATGGCTATCCATTGCTCTCGATCCTGTTAACTGGAGCTGCCGCCACTCTTGTCGTTGTCTTTTGCGAAGCTATTGTTATCTCACTGACCTCGTCGGTCTCAGATTGTCCCGATGTGTCGGACGCATCGTCCATGACTTTCTGCTGCAAATTGAGGGACGGAGAAAACATTTATAATTCGCTGAACGCTTCGGGTAGGCGGGATTGCTCGAGAAATTAGTAAATGACCGTCGATTTTTACCTTGTGTGAATGATGAATGTTTCGGAGGGCACGCTGAACTTCGGGATTACTCTCGAGTGTCGATGACTGGCTCGACGGTGGGTGAGAATATTCTGACGTGTTTTCCTCGTCCGAAACTAGAGCACCCTCTATTCTCATCGCCGTGTTCTTGAACCTTCGGAAACGACATCCTGGACCGATCGGCCGCCTCGCGATACTATGTTCATACAAATTAATTAGTTCGGTGTAAGCAATTTTTTTTATATAGTTCGTAAACCTCGAGATTTAACTTCAAGTCAAACGCTCGTTGTACTAAACTTTTTTATTTTGATATTTGTACCCGATACCCTCGTAGTAATATATATTCCTATCGAGAGGCGTACCTTCTGCGTCTGATCGGATAATCGTATGTATAACTAGGATCCTCTCCTTCCTCGTCGGACCAACTCTCCTCGCACGCCTCGTCATCATCGTCGTCGTCATCATCATCATCGTCGTCGTCGCCGTCGTGCACCGATCCCATCCCCAGGGCCGAGTCGACGTCCTCTCGTCGGCACAGTGAATCTATCGTATCGGAACAACGTCGTATTTTTATGTCAGTCTTGTCGCGCTCGACTACGATTCCATTGATAACGATGCTACCAAAATGAGCGGGTAACTTTGCCAGATCATCCTTGACAGTAGTGCCGTAGCTAAAACGCACAAGAGAACAAAAAAAAGTGGGCAAAGAACAACAAAAGCGGACAATCGTGTAAAGCAAATATTGCAGACATTGCGTGAAAAATCTTTTTTAAAACAACAAAAAAAAACTTACCCATGAGTAGTTAAGAGATCGTCGCAATTTCCATTGTCGACGGGTGAGATCAGTCGATTGGCATTTATTATCTCGCTGACTTTTCGACCGAGAGTCTCGAGATGATCGTCGTCACTGCAATCCTTCAATCTCTCGTTACCGTTCGATTGATTCTCCATGTGATGGGGCGGCTCGGGACTCGAGCAACCGCGTGCCGCGCACAGATCGTAATGGGTTTCGGGTTGGGTCGAATTGCCGTTCATCGATTCAGGTATCGATTCGACGAACGACGGTTGCTCCACCGGTGAATCGAGGGTGTAATCGGTACCGGGAAATGCCTCCGACCTCGAGTGTCTGCAGGAATCAGTCTCAGCGATACTCGTTATGTCCGTCTGGGTCTGATGATCCACGTAACGTAAGCATAGCTCCGCACTCTGAAAAAAATAGAATAACATTTTTAACGATTTGTAAGCATGAGGTAATGAGCAGAGCCATGAAGTTCGACTCGTTTAATGTCGCACCTTTCGTTCGCGTTGAGGACTTGATCTCGGACTCGAGCTTACGCCGCATCCGGATCCGACTCTGCGATGCCTGTACTTTCGTTGCTTAAAACTATTATTAGGAGCTACCACCACGGTTTCAGGTTGATTGGAGTCATTGAGTTGCGTGTACAGGGTCGCCTTTATCGGACTCTGAGGAGAGTCTAGTGGCGACGAAGGCGTCGGTGGTGTCGAAGAACTCGACAGTTTACACGTCGTGCTTCGACGGCTTCGTTGCATCCTTTCGGGAGCCTTCATCAAACGTTGGACCAAACGTCTCTTATACTGCTTGTAACCCGATTGTTGTTCCCTCCTGTGAGCATTACAAACATCAATAAAAATCTGCTGAGAACGATACGATAAACATTTTTTCTGTACGTGATAACACAATATGCTACATCTTATAGATATTTCGGAAAGTTTGTTTGTTTGTTTGCATGTTTCAATTTTTCATGAATCCAGGGGATTCCCCAAGAGGAGCGGGCCCAGAAACATTTTCCCCGATTTCCAAACAGGAAGTGACGTTTCTCCGGTATGATGTCACTTCCAGTCGAAAAATGAATTTTTCAAAACAGGAATGACGGAAAAGACATTTAGTCGATTTAGGGACAGTGATTTTGTTTTTACTTACTTCGACACATATCGTTCGCGTTGCTCCAATTGCAAGAAAACGGAACTCAATTCTAGGTAGAGATTATTTGTTTTTTCAAGCTTTTGCTGATAGTGCTCTCTGATGTCCTGAGCGTGTCGCAATTCGTCTTCCCGTCGACGAATCCAATCGGCCTCGAACTGAGGACTGCTCGACGTATTCGTTTGCATCTGGCTCATGTGTTCTCGTATTTCTTCTCGCCACGTTTTCTGAAACATTAGGGAAAAAATTATTATTTTTGGAATTAAACGAAAAAGAAACTAACGACATTTCAGTTATTCTGTCTAACCTGAGTTTTCAAATACTCGTCCGGATCGGTACTCAGCACACTAACCGCCGTGATGTTCACGTGTGTCTCAATTTGCCTGAACGATGGCCTGTTGCGCGGCTCGGCTGTCCAACACCACTCGAGCAACATTCTGTAACCCTCCTGCCAACTCGTTGGAATGGGAAGATGAAGAGAATTGTTTCCCACTCCCCAAATTATTGCTGATGAGTCAACGTCCTTGTAGGGTATCTCGCCGCTCAGTAATTCCCACAAAACAACACCGTAAGACCTATAATTCGAAAAATAAAAGTTATGCTCGATAGTATGTGTTGGAACATTTTATGGCGCTCAGGTCGCAGCGATTACAGATTCAAAATAAAAGTAGATTATCTGAACAACATGTTGGGTCTTTTTTTGCCAAAGGTCATGTTAAGTTATTTTTAGAACTTTAGTTCTAGCTTATTTTATCAGGATAAACAGACACCTGCTATTGCCGAGGGCGAATTAGAATTTTATATTTTGAAAGATAACGCAGAAGTCCGCGACTCACCATATATCAACTTTTTCGGAGCACGGTTCGTTCCTTATTATTTCCGGTGCCATCCAAGCCACAGTACCCGCGAAGGTCATTCTCGTACTTCTCTCGTTCCATTCGCGGCTCGTGCCGAAATCACTGATTTTTACGATGTCTTCACGACCGATCAGGACACTGGAAAAATTAACAACCATCATTGGAGCGACGCGTATTTGCTGTTTCGAAAATAAATAATAATAAAAATGACATTGTCACTTACTTGGGACTCTTTAGATCCCTGTGAATAATTTTGTGGGCATGGAGATAACTCATGCCAGCTGCTATCTGTTTGGACCATGAAACGAGACGAGCCGGTGGAATCGATTCACCGGCTCTCAGTATATCGTACAACGGTCCATTGGGACAGTATTCCATTATTATGCAGTAACACGGTGCTTGTGTACAAACTCCCCTGGAAAAAAAATTTGAAATATATCGATTAATTATTCGTAAACAGTGTAAATAAAATTGTTAGAAAATATATATAATTATCAAAGTCAGAAAAAAAAATGACAGGAGGGATCGAAACCGTTTTTTTACTTACTTGAATCTCACTACGTTAGGATGATTGAGCTTTCTTAAATGTCGTATATCAGTCTCCCTCGGTTCTCGTACTTTTTTCACAGCCACTATCTCTTTGTTGAGTATACCACTGAACACTGCACCCTGTGCACCTGACCCAAGCCACTGGAGTTCGCTGATTGCCTCAAAGGGTATCTCCCAGTCGTTGGCTGCACATACAAAAATAACCATATATTACAATTGCATACTACGACGGTGACCCCTTCAACTAGAATCGCAAATGAGTTTTTTCGTCGTTTTACATAATATCGACACAATATAATTATGTTTATGTTCAGATAAACTATTGTCATTGTTAATAAAACTTTAACGTTTCTTCGTCTTTTTCGTTCAATAATCATTGCAAGTAATATTATGAAACGTTGTTATTCTATTTAAACAAAAAACAAAACAACTTACACTGATTTCCCTTGATCTTCTCGTTTCCACCGGCTTTGGACAGTAAGGCGAAAACAGGTCTCATGCATCCCAGCACACCCTCCAACCAGCTCGTTTTTTGAGTGTCCAACGTTCCCGATACAGGACCGCCGCATTTCGTCGCCGAATCGCTCGAATTCGTGTTACTCTCCGATTCACTTCGGGTACTGGCGACTCGAGCGATTTGCGCGATCTGGCTATCTCTGGCACTGCAGGACACCGCGGGTCCCACAGCGATGCCGCTCAGCTGGCCCAGCTCCTCTTGGATGCATAGCATGCTGCAAACGGATCGATACAAAACTATAATCTTCCCGGCTCTTCTACGACGAATAAAGATCGCGAGGGGGAAATTCGTAATATCTACTATACATATATATATCGCGCGACGGACACGAACGGCGTGCGTTATCTTTGCCGCATTCCATTGTACGCCCCCGACCTTCACGACCCAACCGTATTTTCCCTTTTCTCCGAATACACTACGATTCGTTCTCTTCCGTTTAAAACCGTTTCGTTTATTTACTCATTTTTCCTTATTTTTTTTTCGATTGTTTTTTTTTTCTTACCTCGCAGCTACATTAGCTGAAACTGTCGCGGCAGGTGCGATCTGCTCGTCTTGGCTCTTTCTGACGAAAAATCTCGCGAGTACCATTTTCCCGGATCGTACATACGGATATTGGAAATGGCAACTACCGTTGTTTTCACTGTTTTTTACCGTTATTCGCTCGAGGCTCCCGGAGCCCTCTTTACATTTCTCGGTCCAACACCGCGAAGCCGATAAACAAAGAAAACGTGCAACAAACGATTACAGAACAACACAGCGCTGTATTCGCGTTCCAACTCATACGAGTTTACTCTCGTCTTCGTAACGTTATCGTTTCTTATCTTTAACTCGTGCGTCCTCGCTCCAAATCACAGACAATGCTATTTATGATTTTGCCGCCAAACGTCGGAATCGAATTATTCACAAGATTTTATCTTGGACACTGGCCGAACTCCCGGATATTTAGCTCAAATCGTCCGACTTACGGACAAACATGGTAACGTTCGAAGTACACACAGCGCGGAGCGCAGGCATTAACAACAGCGTGTTGTACGTTCGCCGACTGAGAGGCGACTGCAGCGCTCTACTCGGCAATAAATTCGTACGTCATTCGGGCGTCGAGAGTGAGAAGCAAAGGAGATGGGTACAACGACGAGAATCGATGGAAGTGTATTCTGCGCATTTCTGTGCAAATGCGATATAACTCCCGACGGGGAAGTTACCATTTTGTACACAAACGTATCTATCGGTAAAAGTGCCGTTATTAATTTCGTACAATTGAAATGCAACTTTGAATTACAAACCACACTCAAGACAAACAAGTCGAATTCAATGTCAAATTTCAGTTGAATATTTTTATACTCTCTCTTTTTCTTATGTTTATTGAATTTCTTGTGAATGGCATTGTAACGTTAGTGTCGAATTCCATACCTTATTTTTATGTCTATTTTTTAACAAAACTGTAAGTTTAAAGTACCGAACTGGAAGTTTCTATGCAAAAACTCGTACATCAAATGTAATATACAATCGTCATGAAAAATGGATGGAATTTTAGAGCGGAATTAAGGTCAATTATTAAAAGTAAAGTATTTCTGAAGTTTTTAATATACTGGACGTTAATTTATCATCACAATTGTACATCAAATTTAGTATACCAGTTTATGCATAAAAACTTCCAGTGCCAGCACATTAAATTTCATACGAATTTTTTTTTACAGTGTCTTCCATTCTGAGAGAGTATATAATCGTCAAACTGTGTTGAGAATTATTTATGAGTTGCCATTGTTTCATCAGTTTTTTTTTCTTTTTTGTATTTACAAATTTCTGTTTACTTTACCGACGTTTCAATTGACCTGGCTGGTCTGCACAGGAGTCTATGGACATCGATCGCACAGTTCGGCAGGTGTTTCACCTCTCCCTAACCTCGAAGGAGCCTTCCTCTCGAAGTATCTCGCATATTTATCGGACCGCTCACTATTTACACGCGGCAAACTCCTCTTACCCGTTTGTGAATGTGTGACACTCCGGCTGCGAGGCCGATAGAACCATCTGGTTGACGATGACCCGAGTTGTGGAGGCCGGCGTCGAGGAGCTTCCATGCGCCTCGAACTTGTAATTCTCCCCATGGGAAACACCGACTTCCGTCTCTGCCGGAGTTCGCATTTCTCCTCAGTGTCCAGCGGTAGATCCGCCGTTCTGCAAAAAACAAAAAAAAGAAACATTTTACACTCGAATTGTGCTTATCCCACGAAAACCGAGCTTCTGTGAAGGAATTTAGTTCTGAATCCTTCTCGATCCTTACTCTCGAGCCTTTCGATCAATCCTCCGTTACGAAACACGCCGGAATCCATTATTCCTGGGTGAGAATAGAAACTCGAAGGGTACGCTATTAAACATACACCTGAATATATATATGTATATATACATGTGAACTCGATGGAATGTCGATACATTCACATGTGCGTAAAACGGGTTCGCGAGATGGAATGTTAGGCTCGTGGACGGTCTAGTAAGAGGTTAGGTATGCGGTTCACCCAACTCTTTATCCCTTTTGTGTTTTTGTTTTTTTAGATTTTTTTGTCGCAAATTCCTATACCCATTGCGACGAGTAACTCCCGATGCTATGAAAAGAACCTCAATCATATAGCTTCAGTATCGAATGTGTAATCGTAGTTCGAATGTCGTATTTGTGGATCGACGCAACGCCTAAATTACGTACAATTTTTACAGAGCTAAACATTAAGATTAAATTTTTTCCCTTTTGTTGTATCCGTTACGGTTTAAAATTGATGCTGTAACTACCCGGAATGCTCTGTACTACTTCGCGGTTCCTCGAAGCTGTATAACGAAATAAGCGGTGTGACTACCCATAATTAATCTGCTTATCGTTATAACGCAAATCTAATAACGTTGGAACCGTCGAGCGAAGCCGTCGTTAATTGCGCAACGGCTAGGAAAGAGGTAGAAAGGAAGAGGAAAGGAAAAAAAAGGTGGAAACAAGTTGTTCGAGCCACGAAGTTGAGTCACGACTCGAAGGTGTACGCTCCCCGTGCTACACACCTCGGATGCCGCGTACAGCCGGTGCTCCTTAGACACTGTCATGGCCGCGTCCGAGGTTCACGATCGATCGTCCCCCTCAATCCCCTCCACTTGTGTGTGTTACAAAAACGTAAGAGCTCTCTTCCACGGGACTCCGCGTGGAGGGTGTAGAGCCGCTGCTCTTGCCTCTCCTCTCGCCACTCTCCCGTTTCCCCTATCCCGTTTACTTTACTATATAGGTGTTCGCTGCTCTGTAGTATGAGCGGACAGGGGTTTCTTCACGTAAGACCCGAATGCGTCACTGCTCGGGTGCGTACAACTGGCTTACGGTTTACAGCGAGTGCCATGCGTACGTCATAAAAAGCCTATACACACGTTATTTTATATTTATACATTGTACAGCATCTGCGGAGGCAAGGGTGGCACGGTGTTACATCAGCCCATTGGCCATCTCGAGATCTAGGAGTAGATTACGCAACGCGCGTGCTTTCTTGGGATATTTGTCGGATTTGTCCCTCCCGCTCCGTCCCTTGTTTTCCGTCGTAAATCAAAACTTTCTTCCATCCAGTCTTATATATTCTAAAACTGCAAAGCGTCATTGATAAACTTTTTTTGCAATAAAAATCGAGGAATTGTTTATAATGAATTCAAAGTTGTTAAACATTTTTCGGAATCTTGTTATAAAGTCATTTATAACAGATTACGCAATGTATATATACTACAACAGTAATTATTGGCTGAAAAATAATTAAAAGCGACTACAAATTCAGTAAATGAACGATGTGGAAACCATTGATTTCCGCGAGAGTGAGGAAATTTATGTTATTATTGATATCCCACTCTGGATAGATGAATGTTCTATTAAATCTTGGAAAACAGTACTAAATACAATCTATACGAAACCATTAACCCACCGTACGTTTAATTGGCAGAAGCCAAAGCCCAGAAATTTAGAAAACTGTTTATCAGAAAAACAGTCGACTGGATCGAACGTGATAAAGTTACCGCACAGAGTTGCGTAATTCCATGCATTGAACTCACCCGGTAGTGTTAGAGCAAAGCCTCGCGTGAATCGGCAACGGGGATAAGCGATCAGCGCACCGGGGAACATTGCAGTTCCCCGCGCAATTGTCGCAATAATAATAAAATCATAAAACAGATAATTCCTCGTATGCCTCCGAACGTAATTCACCCACCCGGCATAGTGCCCGTGAACCATGGAAATAATATTCGAATGTACGATCTACAAAGTATTGCGTTATTGGTATTGGCATCGCGCGGCGATGCATAGGCGTAGAAACTGATGTTCAGGTCAACGTTGCCCTCTTTCGGGCCTGCGTGGTATCTCCGTTGGAGCCCCGAAGCATAACCTCCGCGCTACGGGGTTGATCCCGGTCTTTGTTGAACGCGTGCATCGAGTCCGGACAGTCAGGTAGTAATGTTCCCGCATTGGCGTAGCGTTCAATGGGCACGTTTCTGTTATAGCCCTATTAACGAAAATAAAAAAAATGACCCTCGGTGAAACACCTTTGCGCTCTGCATCTAAAAAACGAACGAACGAACGAACCAGTGAGGTAGCGCGAGGGTGTATGCGAGATATCGATTAACCAACGTCCCACGAGGCCAACCACCACCCTCGCTCTCGATAAAAACCAAGCGGCACAACTGTCATGCACACGCGACAGGCCGAACTGTATATATGTGTCGCCTCCACTGTATATCCAGCGTCCAAAGATAGCGGAGAAACGAGAAACAACCGCATTTTCTGGCGCCCCGTTGTCGTCGTTGCGGTTCAGTGCACCCGGCAAAACGTTTTTTGCAGCGATAATATGGGATAGGCGAAATAAAAATATTTAACAAAAAATTCGACCGAAGTTCGGCCGTGGTTGCTTCACAAGAATTCTTACATGAGAAAGTTCATTTATCAATTTTGGCGCTCTTGGAGAGAAAGGTTGCATCCTTATTCGTTTAAAAATGGTTTAATTGACTATCTCGGAAAAAATGCATCTTATTATCATTCTTGATAAAACTCGACACCAACGCTTCAATCTTATTTTACGTCGCAAGTTTTCGGCGGATCGTTCGAAGTATGTACAAGCTGGAGCGTTTATAATAAAATGGAACGGTGGCAAAAAAAAAAAAATCAAAATAAAAAGAATTCAATATCTCATAAAATCGGAACCCCTTTATCAATTTTGCCTACATTTAATACAGGGTCCTTGAACGAGGCATCAAGGACGAGAAAGAAAGAAACGCGTTGCAGCTCGCGTGTAAAAATAAATCTCGATCGCGATCCGTGCGAGCGGCAAAACTGAGCGGGCTGACAGAAAAGAAAGAAAGAAAGGACGGAGATTCTATAAATATATTATGTAGACTGGAGCGCAGGGGAGTGCGTGGGATGATTGTTGGACGAGGGTTCTATGGTCCGTACTACGTATAGTAAGTTTTCTGCGCTCGGCCAGTACTTTCGGCAAAAACATCCCCCTGGGCTAGCCAGCTTGGGAATGAGAGGGTCGATCGAGCTCGAGTTATCCTCCATCTCCCTTTATCTATTCCTCGCACTTCTCCGTTCTATCGCATTCCCCATTATCTACGGCGTCTCTTTCCATCATTCTCTTTCACCGCTCTTCTCGCCGGTGCCCTCGTGTTTTTATTGCCCTGTGCCAGGCTTCCCCGCTCTTGGAGACCTTTACAACATAACACGAGCGGGGCGAACCAGCGGAGAAGGTGCAGGATGAGAACGATGTGGGACTAGGATGAAGTGAGAAGAAAAGAGAAGGATGCGGGGCTCGGGGAAGGAAGAGAAGTCCCTCGGTTTTCGGAACGAGCCTCTCGCGCCAGGGCCGTGCAAACTCTTCTGGCCACCCCACACCGTAAACATACTTTAGACGATATTTTAGCGGACTTTCAACATTTGGAACGAATGGGGATTCGTTGGGTTAACTAAAAAAGTTTAGAGGTTTATTGGAAGGGATATAGAAAATGTAATGTCCGAAAAAGAAATTTCTTCGAACCATAATAATCAATTTTTTTGTCCATTTTTACCACTTTTATCCTACTTGCACAAAAAATATATAGACTTGAACCAAATATAATATACTTATTTCGATACGATTATGCTTGCTTCGGGCATTCTTTAAACATGTTGACTTACTCTTGTGTACACTCAAAAATATAACGTTCAGATCGGTTTTCCGGCCGAAGTGTTCACAATTAAATTTCCTTTCTCCTATTCCACTGCAGATTAACCTATTTCGCTAATCAGGATCACTCAGTTCTCCTCAAAGCTTCATATATTCTACATAGTTACAAAGAGAACACAAACAAAATAATGGATCAGGTACATTGAAATACCCCAATAACTAATTAACGTAAGATTAAAAAATCTGAATAAATATAATCGAAGGAAAAGCAAAACTTGATAATACAATTAGCTGAAATTGGGTTCAAATATTAGCAGCGATCGTGTTTCATTGATGGATCCAAAAACAAATAGAAACAAATATTTAAAGAAACCCTAAAAATGATAGTCTCTAGCGACAACAATCTGTACGATAAACGTTTTCCTTTGCTAGACATGTTGTAATCGTATTCATGTTCCTTTTTCAGATTTTTATTGACTGGTCTCACGTCCTACCCCACCTATGAAAAACAAACTCCGTAATCCCAATTCCATATCAAAACAAACGTAGAACTCCGATATAGATTACGTTAAAACTTGCAAACACGGCAACGCCAGTTTCGTACTTGAGTTTCATAGGCTTTCACTTTCGCGCACACCTTGCACAACTCGATCATTGCGGAGCGACTTTACAACCCGATAAAACACCAAATTCGCGGCTTACTAGGACAATTTTACATTTAAAAAAAATCTCATACTTAAAAATGTTGGAACAACACGTAAATCTAAATGCACAACTTCACGGTGCACACTCTACAGTGTTCGAAAGAATACACGCACGAAGAGCGAGTGTCCTTCGAGCTCTCCGTGTAACGCCCGCTGTCTCTCCCTTCATTACAACTACACCTATAAATACACCTACACAGAAACACAATCTAATTTTTATATTATTACCTTCGTGTAGATAAAACTTCAATGTGAACCGATTAAAATAATCCCGCTGTAATCTCGACGTGTTTCCCTCGTTGATCCTTCAGAGATCCTTCGTTACGAACTCAATGCATCCATCTCAACACTCGTTCATTTATTTTTTCATCACGAAAAACTTGTACACATAACAAACGATCTCGGCACGATACATATAAATCACGTGGACGAAACTAAGTGGCACTCGGTCACGAACAGATTTTTATTCTTTTAATTAACTTTCAGCCGAAAATATTATAAATCAAGGTAAACAAGTTTTCTTCCTAGCATTTTTTTTTGTCCACGCTGACAGCTTCGAGACTTTCGCCAGACGTACAAAAGATTTTTTTTTGTTATTCGATCGATGCTCTCGCGTGAGAGTTCTATGTGCAGCAGAGCAGCGGTGCCGAAATGCGCTCTCGCGGTGCACAGGCACTTGTCTAGCGTACAACAAAAACACTTGCACACGCGTGTTCAGTGAGCGCTTGCACAAAATGGCGCGGGCGTCATCGTCTCGTATCGTTGCTCGCAGCTACTGAGAGCAGACCGTACTGGTGAACCCTCCGCTCGTGCTGCCCCTACCTCTCCTCTGTCGGTTTATACTTCAGCTGGCAGCGCTGGAGAGTCGATGGAGAGTAGCGCGGCGTGAACGAACGGAGGCGCGCGCGCCTCCAGCCTCAATGCCAAAGCGATGCTATCGAATTGTATTTTTCTACTCGTAATAGAACTGAGACAAAAAATCTCTGTTTATTTATTTTTAACGAAAATGGACGAAATCTTTTTTTATAAAAATTGTTCTAGATGCAATAAATAGTTTTTAATTTTTGGCACTATCGTGAACTGTTGGGTGTATTTGTTTTGGCGTTTGGCACAACGCGGAGGTCGCGGACAAGCTGCCGTCGAATAGTCTAGGGGTAGTGGCGACGAAGCTGCTGGCGTCGGTGGCGTGGACGTCCTACCCGCTTTAGCGCTTCGCCGTGGACTCTGAAGCCTGTCGTCGAGCAGACGGGGAGAGATATTCGCGATAGGAGGAAGAGAGGGAAGTACCAGGGACGAAATTTTAACGCGTTCCATTGACGCCCCAGTCTAACACTTTTAATCATAAGGTTACGCTTATAAATAAAATTTGATTTCCATTAAGAGTTTTCATTAATTCTTAGAAAATCCGTGAATACGCACTTATTTTTTCAGGCTCCTGTAAATTTTTGTTGTTGTAAATTAGACTCGTTGTCAATAAAATAAATGAACTTTTGTTAGACTAGATTTATGATTGACCTTAATTCTTAAGTTTTAGAAATCTTGCAATTGCTATTGCTAATTAATTATGTATGTCTCATAAACAATAAGAATATCACATTTCTTTGTATACGTATATATCAGGGACATCGCCTGTGTTCAGAAAACCTTCTTTATACATTTTTATTTATTTTTCTTCCTTCCGAGAATAATCCATTCATTCTGGTTTTCACGGCACGCTATCGTGGGTTTAGCTTGGCAGGTCGATTGGTTGCTTGTGACGTCACACAACCCTCCTACGACCCACCCTCAACGAGGCTTTGAGGGTAGACTTATCGTACGCTGCGTACCCGTTCGTGGAATTCGTTTCCCGGAAGTTGGAGGATTTAGAGGTCGTTCGGAGGAGAAGATAGTCGTGGCGAAGGGAGGGCGCGAGAGGACGGGTGGGAAATGGTGGAAAAACGAATGAGGGGTGGTATTGGCGGGGGAGTAATACGTGAAGTAACTGTTGGCTCATCGCCAAACTCCTAATGCGAAACCACCCCGAATTCCAGGAATTCTCGCTTTCCACAATCCGCCCGCGGGGTCCACAAGCCCCAAGTTTTATCCCGATCGTTACCCGCGCTAGAGTTCTTGGAAGCAGCTCCGCATCGGAAGTTTCGGTGGGCGGAAGAGGAGCGGGGGAGGGGGTCGAATACTCGCTGAATCCGCGATAAGAAACTTTCGTTCCATTGAATTCATTACTGGACGTGAAATTCGCTTCGTCAATTTTTATTGAAAATTCTTGGAAAAGTAAAGTCTACGTAATATTTAGTCTGAAGAAGGAGACTATTTATATATCGTGGGTGGAAAAATATGTAATTCTCGGTAATTAAGCTTTTCTCGTTTGTTATAATATAAAAGTACATAAATCCATGTAAAAGCGATTACGAAATTAGGATTACCAAAATTAAAAAGGAAGTAGAGCTTGTCGGTAAGAAGGATAACGCTGTGCTAGACCGTCGTTAAGCTGTTCGTAGTGTTCGGCAAGGTCGGTATCTTTCACACCCCTCCTCAATGCGTGCAAGATTTTTGTATAAAAGTTTTCCGTTTCGAACGCTGAGAAAAAAAGACAAGTAATTGTTGAAAGTGTCGGATACATGAGTATGAGTGTGAGAACGGCAGAGGAGGGGCGGTGAGATGCGTGCGAGCGGGATCACGAGAAAATAAAGGATCGTTGTCATAGACTCGAAAACCAACAGGAGTCAGTCGAGACTCGATCGTTGTCACAAAAGGTTTAAAGAATAAACGGTTCCTTTAATATTTTCAATCCACCATGTGTAATGAAGTAAAGTAATTAATTAAAGTTTCATAAATATTCTATTAAATATTTCCACAATCATTTTCCATCCAACTCTCCATAAAGTTTAACGACATTTTCAACTTTAGCGAAAGCCCTCAAAAAATCGTCGTCCTCCAATCCGTATTGCTTGTATCGATGTAAAAACGCCCCGGAAGTGTAACAATTCCACGCTTTGTTCACCATTGAATCCAGCGACTCGCAGATCTGCGAATTGTTCGTTACCAGAGTCGCGAATTTGTCGTGTTCGAGCAACCGTCGTTTTTGATGCAAGTGCGTGAGTCTGTGATCCTTCGGAATCCAGGATGGATAGAGTTCATTTTCCGCCAGTTGCTCTATACCTATCGGATCGTTATTTTCGCATCTAATTGCATTTCGAGTATTTGCCTTGTTCGAATATCCTCGGGTTATCAAGATATTTGCTATGGAACGTCTGTAAACGTGGTGCACGCTTTCTGCATTGTTTCCACGCGCCGAAGAACCGGTCCTAGAATTTCCACCAGAATCTAACCTCACTTCGTAATTAACCGCACCTCCGGCTATTCTCAGCGTGTGCTTCAATTGTCTCACGTGAACTTGCCACTTGAACGATCCGCTTTCGTATTCTCTCGAATTATCAGTGTGCTGTTGCTGTCCGCTTCTCGTTGAAAGCTTCAATGGCGCTGTGCACTTTATCGTCGCCATTTTGTATCCAGGATGTGGCGCCACCGTGTTTGCAAAGTGATTCGCCTCGTTTCTAACCTCTCTTACCGGTTGAAGAGTGGAAACCAGTTTCTCGCAAGCCACGACGTTCATGTCTTCCAAAAATCTCTCTTCGTTGCTTCGCTGACCTACGACACTCGTGCAGACACGAAGCAACTGATCGTTCTCCATCAACACAACGGCGTCGGCTACGTCGGAAAACTTAGCTAATGTCAAGAGACTGTTGTAATTCTGAGTTCCAACCTCTCCGCTGGCAAACGGTAAGATCAAACTTGCCAAGATCGTCTTCGTGGCAAATTCGTCCCGGACAAGTTCCAACGATCTGCTGCCCACGCCGGACCCGGTTCCACCGGCGCATCCCAAAAGTCCGAGAAAACCATCGAGTCGATCCGATTTCTCCACCTCCGAACGTACAGCCTCGACGATATCGTTCTCGAGTTCCTTGGATTTTACGCAATAACCGTAAGCCCAGTTGTTTCCCGATCCTCCGCCATGTGACTGGTAAATAGTATTTTTAGACGAATAACGCCAGGACGCGTTCGACGCCTGTTTGCCGCATATCTTGTCGACGACCTTTTTCTCCGTGTCGACGAGAATCGCCCGGGCGATTCTTTTTCCATCCTTCGTTATACCGGAGAACCATCGTTCGCAGCTTGCCTCGCTGTAGTCGTAATTCCCTTGGAACGAGAGCCCCGGATTCCGAGACTCTATATCAGAGGTTATTTTTCCAAATAATTTGTTGCCCAGCTGATTGCCACACTGGCCGAATTGTATTGTAAGCATCGCCGGTTGTTTGCCAGTTGCATCACAGTCGTTCAATTCGTCGACCGACTTGGTCGATAGAATTTGATAAGAATCAAGTCGATTGTTATTTTAGGCGTATAGAATCGTGTAGTTGAGACTGGCAGGAGAGAGCTTTGGTCGTATTCGACGAAGCGCCGAAGCGTGAATCGGGGAACTAATGTGTATTATAGTCAGTGTAGAAAGCATGACGTGTAGCGAAGGACCTTCGGCCCTGGAGTCAGTTGGGCAGGAGGGCAACAGCTCGCTAGTTTCAGCCATCGAATCCCGGCTTGCCGAATGTCGATATATTATCGTAGTAACTCCGCGAAGATCGTTTTTACCGACAATAGGGCGTTTTTCTCGTCGAGAAGTTAACGCGCGCCGTTCGTGGTTATGTGACGAACCTCCAAGAGTGCAAAGAGTACCAATCTCCAGAGACTCGTATAAACTAACAATCAAAGAGCACAGACTGCCGGCAAGACAAGAGCGTACCGCTCGAACAAAGGAATCCACGAACTCACGCCGATATGTTTCGAAAACTTTTAAATTTCGGGGCCAAAGTGCAAGAGGACTTTGGTGTAATTTTTTTTAAGGCAACTGCGTAAATATCTTCGAATCTGTGACTGTAAGCCATATTTCATTTTAAAGTGCCATCGCCCTATACTGTATTGTAAAAGTAGTAGAAATATGCTTCACGGGACGAAGTCTGATCGACTTCGGGCGTTGGGAAAGGCTGAAGACTGAACGACCGGGCACGAGGCATTCAGCATAGCAAAGGAGGAAACGAGACACGAGGCAGGTATTCCCGTGGAGGTGGAAAAAGAGAAGGAAGTCTCGAGCGGGAGGGCAATCGGAGCCGGATCCGCGTTCGCTACCGCAGTCCTCGCTCGCGGACTCGTACGATCGCGTGCACAAAGATTAACCGTAGTCGTACGCAAGTGTCGAAGCTCCCCGGAAGGAGCTGCCGCGATTCGGTCGTGCGTGTATCGTTGACGACTCGTTGTTTCTGTCAAACGAAATTGTATGAAACTCGCTTGGGTCTCACTTGAAAAACAAGAACAAAAATAGAACCCAAGTGCTCAGTTAAAAAAATAAAATAGATTTTTCGAGTGACATTCAGAGAAAAATTAAAAGTAAAAGTCCATTGAGACAAACAAAAAAATCGTCGTGTGAATCGGTGAATAAAAAAAGTGTATTGTATCTTACAACGGACGAAATTAGTTCGACGAGACAACGAAAGTGAGATTTTGAAAGAGGGATTAATCCAAGTGGGGGTCCGTGGGGACCCTGAAGCGGTGAAAATTTTACGTACGAGAATTCGAATACACACGAAGATAATAGGAAAATCGACGAATGGTTAACGTGAGTATTTGCACGGTCTTTAATTCTCCGTCTGTTAATAATAATCCGTTGAAGTACAGTGGCGTACCACTGTTCTTCAACGGCTACCTAGTGAAAAAAAATGCATTGAAATATTTAACGAATCTGCGGTGTTTCGACTTGCCTTATGAGAGTTGTTTTCACTCCGCGGTCGGTCCGCGTGGTTAAAACTTTCGTGTCACGCTCCAGCGCGGCAAGCAACAGCATTTATTCCCCCTATTTTTTTAATACGCCACAGTTGCATAGCGATGCTCGCGAGCGTTACATCCATTGCAATTTGAGACAAAATCGCTTACATTGGACCGATTGATACGGAATTGCTGTATCCGGTTTAATTCATACGTCACACGAAAAAAAAAGATTTTATACATAGTTTTATCACCGGTGGCCCGGATGTTTCCGCTTTTTAAATCTGGCCCAGTGGAAAGCGGGGCAAAATGAGCGACGGACGTACGAAACGAGATTGCTCTTTATGTTAAGCAGCCAAGATGCCTTGGCTTCCCAAACAGAAATCCCGAAATGGAATAGTACACGTCAATTAGCGAGATAATGACCGCCATCAATCAGAGCTTAGGAAAGGTGAAACTGTTTTCCGCGATGCTCCAGCGGAATTTAGAGAAGAGATTGCTCGAAGATGTCTTAATCATCGGGACTCTCTATATTTACTTTTTCATGAAAGACTTTGTTAATTTTTTATAATTAAAGTACCATTTGTGGTAATAATTATTTGTAACGGACGCGTAATTTTTTTTAAATATGACTTGTATCTAAGAATCCGAATTTTCTCTATTTTCTCTAATTTGAGTTTGAACGTACTATTCTGAAGGTCGAATTGCGACGAAAAACTAAAATCTTTCTTGTAGACGGTAACAAACGCTTCGATAACAAAAAAACGCATTACAGAACACGCGATTAAAGTGCATGAGAAAAAAGCAACGTTTATTGTGTATCTCTCAGTATCGCACGTTTAATTGAATTCTCAGCTGCAAAACAATAATTTGCCAATGTGTCACGCAATCAATTGCGATTTATAGTGCCACGCAATGCGTCTATCGGTGCGCTGTTGAGGCGAGGAAGATGATGATAATAACAATACAAAAATATGGGGGAGTTTCGCAAAGGATGTCGGTGGGTTCATCGACGTCCGCCCATGTGGAAACAATACATGAATGGCCCTGGAGGCGAATTTTTACTTTCGATAATTCGCCCACGCGACTCATTCGTATGGTGTCATCGCGGCGCACGGGGCTTATATATATACTCTCTTGCGACATGCGAAATTCCATCGCGCGTATACACACATAACACCGCCTTCGAAATCGCTGCACGAGCATCGCGTCGGGAAAACCAATTTGGGGAGTTGAGTCATATTTTAATCGTAACACATTTTAACATTGAACTGTAAAACTTTAAGGGGAGGTAGCAATACATTCTTTTCTATTACATCCACTTTTCTGGAACCCGTTTGCCGTATTTCGTAAAAAGTCACTACAAGTCCGAGAAAAGAAACGACTTTAAACCCACTGACAGTTGAAGGGTTAATAAAATAAAGATGACGTTAATTTTTAATAACAGTGGTAATACATAATATTATCTCTCCTCTGTTTTACGTTCGGAATGGTAATCTCACGGTGAGTTGCAATATAATAACGACCTATAACTTCCAGCCAACTCGCACATAAACTCGCGATAACACGCGATAAATAAAATTTTAATTTATTTTTATATTTTTTACTTAACGTATAGAAATTTTGTAACTTCACCTCCCATTGGCCAAATATTTTAACAGCAGGATTGTAAAATAACGTAAGGCTTTGGTCCGCGGTGCAACCAATAAAAGTCGAGGGGACTCAAGGGAGAGAGAGAGAAAAGGATAGGAAGAATCGTTTCTGAGCGTTGCGACTGTTCGTCAGCACGTCCAAAGAGATCCCGGCCCTCGTCGGCGAAACCGGGTCTCCCGTCGGTGTTCCTCGCTCCACGTTTCTCGTGCGCTCGACCTCGAAACACACAAAATACCTACTCCTCAAGCAGCACGAGCCTCCAGCGGGTTCGAATACACACATGTATATATATGTATGCGGACGTATACTATAGACGGTATAGAAACGGTACGATAGGAAGCACGGACTCTTCGGTCCGGCGTGCGACTCGATCTTTTGGCCCGCTATACGCCTTCGCCGGCTCGATGCCCCTTTTATTTTTATTATTATTATTTCTTTTTTATACAAGAGCTACGAATTTAACGGGGGCTCGCGTAGAAAGTCGATTTCCACTTGAGCCGCGAGTTGAACTCGACGCGGGGTTACGACGAGGATGACAACCTTTGAGACTCGATCGACGACTTCATCGAGTTGGCTCGAATTACGGGAAAAAATTAACTCGAGGATATTCGATACTCAAACTATTTTTTATTTTTTCTGGAATTGGAACGGGTTATAGAAATGTTTGACCAGAATTCGTAGATTTTTTATTGACGTGATTTCGTGAGGACAAAATCATAAAATTTCGATCACGTATGCCTGCACGAAAAAAAGATATGATGTTTAAATTCGGAAATTTGGTGTTTTCACATGTGACCGATTTCCTCAGCTTTGGCAGACCGCAAGGGGCGGGGAGAATTTAAATTCTAGTGCCTGTAAGTGGTACGATATTTACTATATCGTCATGGTACCCAAAATGTTGCATACGTTCCATCGTATTAACATCACTAAAAATTAAGGCAAACATATTCATTGTAATTGGACTAAATAACCCAAAAATTATTTTACGATTAATCAAAACGCTTCGGCCGTTTGGAAAAAAGATTATTCCGCCGCGAACGCTCGATGATTATAATACATAAATAAGCTACTGGCAGAAAGTTCCGTCCGGAGGTTGGCAGCACGATGAGGATGGAGTGGAGGCGAAAATAGAAAGATGCAATGAACTCAAGAACAGTGAGCTCAAGGCCGCAACGGCTCCGTGCTTTCTGCACGTACATGCGACATATACTTAGGCGTGCACAATGCTGGATTCGTCTTGTACACCAGCGACCACGAGAATCCAAAAAGTCATCGCAACGCACGAAGCGAGAGCTAGAACGCTGATGCAGTCTGCGGTCGACGTATCACCGCGAACCTAACATGTAACGATAACTTAATGACCCGAGAAAACTTATCCATTACGCGAAACCTGAGAAAAGCTCTTTTTTATTGTTCTCACTGCTTACGTAAATGATATTATACGTGTTTGCGTCCTAATTCAGAATCGTTTAGCCCACTGAAAAGTGGGAACTTGTAATTTGACTGGCAGAAGGGAAGACAGGTTATGGTTGTACCCGGACGAATAAATTGCCCCGTCGCACCTCCGCCGCGCCGTGGCAAAAAAAAAAAAAAAAACAACAACAACAACGAGAAAAAACGAAAAAAAAATCATAAACCGTCATCGTAAATTGGAAAATGGCTCGTACCTCTTAAACTAAGCCGAAATGAATATTTTAGCATTCTTGCAACTTGCTTTCTTTTCGTCCAAATATTAAGAAAAAACAGTCAAATCGAGGCGCCACGGAAATCGTACTCTCCCCCCAAACTCCGAGAATTAAATGAATCTGGGGCGAAATGCGTAAGCGATTCCGAGTGCCTAAACACCACCTGCCAGAGATTCATGATTCGAAACTCTCATATTCATATTCTTTCGCATCCGCAGGTTCATTAATTTCCGTAATTTTTGTGTCTCAGTATAGCGTCAGCAAAATCTCCGAAGCGCAACGCAACTATTTACAGATGTTCGAAATTAAAAGAAAAAAATAACTTTCTCTACAGTTCCAAACTCGGAAAATTAAATGAATCTGTGGCGAAACACGTGCGCGATTTGCAGTCCCTAAACACCACCTGACCGAGATTCGTATGATTCGAAACTCCGGTATTCGTATTCTTTCGCTTCCGCAGGCCTTCTGTACGGTCTCTCGCTCGCGCGTTCGCAATCAGCAATTAGTATTTTCCCCGGTGGTGTTTTAGTTACGTTGATCCGCCGCGTAGATCTCTTCTCTCGACATAACCTCACGAGAGACCCTTCCGAGCCTCAGGCTATTAGTGTACACTCTCTCAATCGTAATTTACTCGCTCACGCTCCCATTCCCGCGTCAGTCCGCGAATAAAGTAAACAAAACAAAACAGAACAAGAAAGAAATAAAACATGAAACGTAGGAAATTTGTGCAACAGCTCGTGCGAGCGCTACGCCGGTCGGACGCTAGCCTTCTCTCGACTTTCTTGCCTCGTGTTGTAGCTAAGTAAAAATCTCGAGAATTCCACCCGTGCTTGTCTCAATCCCTCTGTGACATAAAAAAAACCGGAATTTTTTTATTTTATGATGCAGCCACGGCGATCGTTGTCCGTAGAATTTCTTGATGTGTTCGTCAGCGCCTATCATATGCTTTGAGAACCTTCGTGAACTCGGCGACCTCAGCGCCAGGCGTCGTCGCTGAGTACTCCTTTCGTCCGTCGGCCCCGGAATCTCGAGGATCCGGCGAAAGAGTCCTCGACCGTCGTCCTTCGAGGCGCGATAGATCCGCTAGAGATCCTCGATCCATTACTCAAAATGCATTTAAAGTTTAATTACGTGTTCGTAAAAATAATGGAGACTTCAGAAAACTATATTTATCTACACGCTGACCCTTTCATAAACGAGAGGGTTGTGGGTTGTCCAGCCAATCAACGTGTCCACGCGACCCGTCGACCAGGCCCCCGAGCGACGCTCATTGTCGAAGAATAACGAGGTACACTTGTGGTTCACCTGGCTCTCTACGAGTGCGAGAATAGCTCAGTCCGTCGCGGAGAGGCGCGCGCAGCTCGCTCGGTAAATCGTTGTATTTGCGCTGCAACGGTGAAAGTGGAACTTTGATGGATGAAAACCGAGGCTTGGCCAAGCGAATTATTCATAACTCAAATTACGGTGATTTTCTCATCGCGCTGTTTGGCCCGTGACGCCTCTTCTGTCACGAGTGTGACAGTTGCTGTTCTCCGGATAATATTTCACCGTGAGGATATATAGAGACGACATTACGATTTCTCGATAAAACTGGCGGGAAATTTGAACTACAATATCGCCGAGAGCGAAAACTGCTTTTCTCCCGCGTCACTTCCACTTTCGGTGCTACAGCCACGAAAGACACTGATCCACTGTGATAATATCTGATGTCATTGCATCGCAAACTCGGAGGTATTAAAAGAAAATAGTGGAAACTGCTCGAACACGCGAGAGGATAAACGTACGATAGGGATCTCAAAGTTTAATCGCTGCGGACACGCATGCAATTCTCGAGGCAACGAATGAAGAAAGATTATCTCTCGAAGGGAAGGAAATATGAGATTCGTAATTCCGATGAGTCGTTCGGGGTCGGGGGCGCCGACGCTCCAACGGTCCTCGAGCCAGCGAAGGTATATGACGTTTTTCTCCAACGTGTCTAACGCTATAAATATTCTACCGTCGCTTTTCTTCGTAATTACAAATTAATTCATTGTCAGTCTGCTGGAAGAGAGTCAGAGAGAGATTCATAAATTCACATTTAATTGTTTCATTCTTCCACACTGTATTATCAAGTGTATTTTTAAACGTGGTTGGCTAATATTATTCGCGTATGTTATTATAAAAAATACCACAAAGGTGTTCATGAGATTTAATGATATAATAGTAAAACACCCGTGCAAGCTGATGTTACCCCAATGTGTGAAAAGTGATGATGTTCACAATTACAGAAGTGAATAATTATTAAGTCATTTGCAATATTTGAATTAAATGGAATGCATATGCTGTATCGTTTGAACGGCTTTTGAACCATTGCTAAATTCGAACGATATCTTCGAAGGGGTGATACATCTGCATATTATAGCGTAGTCGATGTGTACGATTACGTATTGCAACCTCTGTTGAAATTCTTATACATTTCTTTTCTCCAATTTCCGTTCTACAATAATACGTCCTTTTCAATTTGGCAAGGTGTTCTATGCTACGCTCTGGAGGCTTTAAAAAAAAGGTGAAAAATGAATATTTTCGAAAATTAATCTTCCGCAGGTTTTTCATACAAAAGTTGGATCGTATATATCCTGCAAAGCACGTTTCCTTTGCAGCGTTTTTTTTTTCAATGAAACAAAATATTCGACTAGGTGAATTATCAGTTAATTACCTATTCTCAAAGCGCATAATATACATAAGCTTCCCTGTGTAATTCCCATTCCACATCCAATCCCGACTGTCCTATCAAGTTTATTCTCTAAACTGGTTTACTCTCATGATTCGCGGCGTGCGTTGAAAGTTCCGCTACAGGTTTATATAGTAACTCGAGTAGCTCGTGAGTCGAGGCGCGAGGCTATAAGTAGCCGGAGTTCTCTCGCGTTTTACTGCTGTTTTGTCGGGAGGCGTCGGTTATCCGCACGCCTGGCGAATTCAATGCGAATTAAGATACAACCGAGGGTTCATAGTTCACGAGGTTACGGTCTCGCGCCGGTTTTCCCGTTATTACAGCGAGGGAAGTTGGTGGCAAAAGCGTGCATCGTCCTGGTCTGCCTTGGAAGTGCAACCGGTGTCCGTTTATTTTCCACTGCATTTATATCTGTGATCTATCCAATGTTTACTAACTAAGAGTAAGTTCGAAGCATTGTTAGTCAGGATGTCTGTCAATGCCCATGTCGACACAACAATTACAGTAATAAAATTGGGTGGGGTGTTATTTTAGGGTCACGTTCGGACTTAATGCTCAACTGAGATTAGAACTTTTTTTGTGCGTTTAATTAAATACTGATCACAGGTGGGTCCAGAGTTTAATAAAAAATTTGATGATCCCAAAATGAGCAAATAAGTCGAAGCATTCATTCACCGGTGTCCATTCATTTACTCGGGCGTCTACCGGAGCCAGTTATTATTGTTTCCGTTCCATACGGTGGACCGTCGGACATATTCTGTCTCCATCTTTCCCCGATCCTCGTCTTTATATTCCACATCGTAAAAATGTTAAATCCGAGAGTCACGAATAGCCCGCAGCGAGCCACTAAAAGGAGTTACGTTATAGTTAGAGACTCGAATAGGAAGCCGGTGAAGACTACGGTGTCGTGTCGGTGTGTGAACTGCGAAGTGGTTCTCCGGTCTCTGATATTTCGCGCACGACAATGAAGTAATATACGTAGAGCTAAGCGATGGTACACAGCTTACCGTTTCACGTGGCCCCTACCGCCGACGCGGTACGCCCAAGGCCGCGAGGACTAGGCGAGCGTACAATCGTGTACTTAAACGATACTGTAAGAAATCACGAACGCTGTTCTATTCCTTTCGATTGAAATTTGGCGCGTATATTTCAGATCTAATGTCGTAAAAAGGACAATACTTCTTTCCGGCACAAAACAAAGTTATATCACCGATGTATACGAGTGTAAAAATAGAATACTTCAAGTGCGGGGCAAAATATGATGGACGACAGTCGTTAAATCTTTATAAATTTAAATCAAATTATTAATGAAATATTAAAGAAAGCCATCGTAGTATCATTATCAAATGATAGAGTATCCCATCTCAAAACGCGTTTCGCAATTTTAACTGCCGCAAAAAAACTCGATTCCGTACAACGGTCCGCTATAAAAAAAAATAAAAAGAAAAGAAGCAACCGGAATCATGTTTTCACGCTCGCAAGTCATTAAAACCTCGTTTAGAATGAAAAATCATCGTTTTAATGTTAGTCCTCCCATTTGCATACCGTAATCGGGGATCGTAAAATTCTTCACGGTCATCGAATTATATGCGTATCAGTGTGAAAGATTCGCGACGAGATGATTCAACGAGGTCGTTAAGCGAATTCTCATCGGGCTCTATTCGTCGTATAGTTCTCTTCTCCGGGCGCTATACTCCGCTGCAGAAAGCGTGGCGTGCGCGCTAGTACCAGGTCTGCGGCGCTGCACGCTTCACGGGAACCGGGACGAAGCAAAATTGCGCCGGCTGATTCTTCGAAGAAGCCGGTTGGTCGATCGAGAAAGCATCACGATCATCCTCGTCGGTTTTACCGCAGGAAATAGCCCGCGAGCATTTCTCCGCCACACTGTACAGCGAACTTGTCTTCGTGTCTCTTTTCCCTTCGCCTCCTCTGTATTTGAAATCTTCGTGCGGCAGTACATCACTACATCAGCGCTGCTTTGAGCATTACCGATCATCTTCTCTACCGGTACACCGGAACGGCGAGTCCCCTGTGTATACACTGAAGGATTATGATTTATGATTATCGGAACGTGCGCTCGAACGGGTGAAAGAACCCAAACGAAGCTTTCTCTGCGTCCCGTGATTTTTTTTTCGCGTACACAATTTCTTTCCATTTAGTCTACTACCCATAACGCGGAGACATGCAGATAGTACATTACTGTCAAAGCGAAACTGCGGGAAAGTTATTTATCGTTTTTAGTTCATCGTCGTCCACCGGACATTGGTTTGACACAGAAAATACTTCGATGTTTGCTATTTATCGGGAGTATCGAATTGTGGACGAGAGACCGTACGGAAAAGTAAATGAGTGTGAAATTTTTTATTAGTTGCGTTAATGCCTCAGAGGCTTAATCTGTCGATCGCAAAGCTGATAAAATGGCCGCGTACCGCCAGTCTGGGTTAGATCTTGATGTTATATGTCTAGCCATTTATTTTATATTCGACTTTATTCGAGTTTGTTTTTTTTTCTTCGGTCTATATAGGGTGAATACATTTATTTTTGTTGATCCCCTCAGACTGCGTCTACGCAACACCGAGCACAGATTATGTTCGTCGATATTGTTTCACCGTCATGGCGGACCCGTTGCGCGCAAATTTGTCGAAGTGTCGAAATCGAAAGGCCTCTCTCGGCCGGTGGTAGTACAATACACAAAAGATAAACGAGTTTTCGATCCGCTGCGTTAACTTTCGACCGCGATTGCGTAACACGAAAAAATAATATTCAACGCGCCAGAGAAGCATGGCATCCACGCGCGACAATGGCAACGAGAGTTTTGCACCGCGCCCTGGTCCGGCATGCCAAGGAGTTTCTCAGTTAGTAGCCGATAGCCGATAGCCGATAAGTGTGCGCGTTGTTCGCACTAGTACGGAAGAGCGAACGCCGCCTCGCCCTGCGCGCCCCCTTCACGGTTGTCGTTAGAAAATTCAGTCGGCCAATTTACTCGGCCTGTCTATGGTCTATCTGTTTATACTCGACAGATAAATTACGAATCTATTGCTTACGAAGAATGCGCGACCAACTCGCGCAGAGGGTGTCGACCCCGATGTGGCTCTCTTCATTCAGGCATGAGGACGTTCGCGAAGGAAAAATTCTCGCGTCACTGGTTAGGCAGCGATACATACTTACAGCTCTCGATGCTTGTTTATCGGGGTCAGCGGGCTCGGGAAGTCGACGAGCGTGGGGCGACCGACCGACGACGCGTAAACGCGCGTTGCGCAATGTTATTTCCAACTGTTTCTTTCTCGTCGCACAACTGAGAACAATGAATCCGCGTCATTAATTTATAATCGGATTTTTACGAGCCGATGAGAATGACCGTTATCGAGTCGCAGTCCGCAGTTGCGGCTGTGAAAATCAATAATTTTGTGGTACTTATCGGTAAAAGGTTTACTTAAAGATAATTCGCATACGCAGAGTATCGTCGTTGATGATAACATTGTTTTCTGTTTTGGTTGTGTTGCAGGACGTTATGAGCGAGTACGAGCGGATCAAGCGTTCGTGCTTGAAACGTGGTGAACTCTGGGAAGATCCGGAGTTTCCTGCCACGCAAGCCTCGGTATTCTATCATCAGACGCCACCGTTTCATTTCCAGTGGAAGAGACCGAAAGTAAGAAGACAAAAATGTTTTTTAACATTCCTAGCCTGATAGTCCCTTTAAATACAACTGTATCTATGCACGTTTTTGGAAACAATTTCAAGGCGTTTCTGCGTAGCAAATTCATTTGACTGTAAGACTATAGAGTTAAGTTTTAAAAAATATTGAGTTATCGATAAACGTGATTGAAGCAGAAGCTGCGAACTATTTTTTCGTACGATGTTAGGGTCAAGACAGCCCTGTGCGCATACTGTTTCGAGAATACTTTGAAATACGAAGCAACCAGGTTCAATGAAAATAATTTTTTCATTCAATTTTTTGTTCGTTTTTTCGATGGAACGAGTAGTCTCAGCATGCATTGTGTAACAAGCGAGGTGGAGGGGAGCAGTTGAAGTTGAGGTATACACGAGAATACGGGCGAAGGAACAATGGACCTGGAACAAGGCGTAACTGAATCTCTCGAGCTCGTTCGGAGCCTACACACGAGCGGGCTGCGTAGTTTTCGCGATAAAGCGTACCGCACGTAGAGAAGCGACTATCCTCCCAACTGCAAGGTCGCTTCGCTGGATCGCGTTGCCTTCATTCGCACCGGTATACGCGAGAGCTGCTCGAACAATGTACTGGGTTATGCAGCGCCCAGAATGTACACGAGAATAACGCATCGTGGCGCGCGTTTCTCGCTAGCCCGGAGCGTCTATTCTTTTCGTACGATACAGCGTATGCGGCATCGTTACACGCAATTGCCCGCGCTACGGGTAAAACAATGGTATGAAACATAAAACGACGGATACCTCGATGATCCGGAATTATCTTAACCGCATATATTTTCCGATCAGAAAATTGACAAGCGTTTCGAGCTCGGATTTAGATACACTTAATATTGCCTCCGTACCTCCAAGGTCAAACCGTAATATTCGTGGAAGTCGCTTCACATAATAATAATGATGATAATAATAAACACGTTCTAAAATTCGACCTGCGGGACACTCATGATAGTAATAAGCGCTGACAAACTGAAAGCCGGGATTCGTCGACAAGGGAGAATAGGACATCTCGTAGAGTCCGTCCAGTATCCAGAATTGCCGGCGGAAAATGTTTTCTCGATCGACAATATGTGAGAAAACATAAATTGCCCGAGTAACACGTTTTGCAAATAGTGTTTGCTCGATCATGCCAGAGGCACGTAATTATCGTGAAGGAATGCAAAAAAGTGTATAATACACGTCGGATAGACCGGCGCCACATTCGCGCTTTGCCGAACGGGCTCAAGAAGAGTAAGGAGAACGGGTATAAGAAGCCGAAACAAGGGAAACAGGAACGGTCCCGGTACACCGGAAGTAACGCGCCGAGCTTCTCGGCTTCGGAGTGTTTGTTTGCCAGCCAGCAAGTCCGCCTTCCGCACCGTGCTCCGAGACAAACGGAAACGGGAATCGCGGTCGAGACTCGTGTGAGGTCTTCCTATAAGCAACTACACCTACATACTTGCTCACCACTCGACGAGTTCAATATACACTAGCCCGTCTCTACCTGCAGTGGGCAATTAAACAAGGCGGATTAATTAAAACGGAGGCATGTCACGCGTTTCGGGCTTGCGGAACGGTCTATCTTCGTGACGCCCGGCAAAAAGCAGTCTATATTTATATAGATATAAATCCTTGGTCTACCCCGCGAAGACGTACTCGACTTTACCGTTAATTAAGAAAATGTTGCTCCACTTATAATTCGAAACTCAATTCTTATATTTTTTGTCGATAAAGACACTGAGGTGTCTTTAACGCTTGGGAAACAAATTCGTTACAATTTACGTTAATCAGAAGCAGGAAGCTAAATTGTTAATGAACTTAATTAATTATGAAAAATGAAATTTTGTCACATCGATTAACATCTCACATCCCAAGTGTATTATACTTGAATAATAACAACAACAATAATAATAATATGGACAGCATTTAAAGAACAATAAACAAACAAGTAAAGAGCGTTTGTTTGCGTTGAAATCGGATGAGGCGGCGATTTTCGTCGAGAACTACAAAAATAATTACTAATCTCTGGTAAATTTATTTGCGTTCCAGGAACTATGCAATCGTCCGATTTTCGTGAGCGACGCTCCCGCGCAGTTCGACGTCATCCCGGGAAAAATGGGTAAGAAAATTAACTTTTAGTTCTCACAATATTTACAATGTTTTTAATCTCAATAGTACGGGGAATCTGCAGAGCAGAGCGAGTCGTCCTTGACGAGGTCTCGGAGAAAAGCCTCCGCGGATACGGTCGGGGGCTCGCGAGGTGTATAGGTAAAGGGCTCGAGAAGCAAGTGGCGAAGAAGCGGCGCAAGAGAGAACGAGGAGCAGAACGGGTCGTTCCGGTTTGAACCTTTTTATCCGGGTGCGCGAGTTTCTGTCCCGCCCCCGCCTCTCCCTCTCCCGCACTCTCTTCCTCTCTCCCTTTCGTCCCGGACAATTTCTTCGCGATATAGCGTATAATAATACGTTTTGCGACGAGCGGCCTCGAAAAATTAGTCTCCCATCACTTTTCTCTCGGCGCCCGGAGATCGCGCTGGGAACGGGCGATTGCCCGCTCGTTTATCTCCGGTCGCCTCGGAGATCTTTGCACCTGGTACACTAGCTATTAATTGAAACTTGAAATTCGCTATAAATCAGACATGCCCCCTATGGCCGGTGAGACCATAGGTTTTTCCCTTTATTGCTGTCGAATGTTTCCGCTTATATTCATTTCAACATAAATCGTCGCTGCAATGAGCAGTGTTGATTGAGGGGATCAGGGACATCTCGAGGCTCACTATTATTACTAATACTGGCAGGTGGTTGTGGCTCGGGAGCTTCGCGTCCTCATTATATGGAATTAGAAACCGGAAATGTAGAAATCCGGAGAATTACTGGAAATACGTCATGACCGGTTTGAAAATCTCATTTTTCGGCCGGATTTGACGCCATATCGGAAATACATGTTTTCGGTGCGACGTCGGTCCGATATGAATATAAAATTTTATTCCATATGCTATGAAACCCGTAATTCTGAAAATATGGCAAAAGTAATGAAATTTTGGTAACAATTTGGACTTGGACTTTGGAAATTGGAAAATAGACTCTTAAAATCGAGTGGCGGCCCGGAGGTCATGGATGACCTTAAGACTGTACTATACACAATTTATTTTTCTACTTTTTAATAATTGTTTTTTTTTGTTAGTACTCTGGTTGGATTTTTATTAATCTCATTTAAGCTTATGGTTTCTTTTTACCGGTGGCTAGTGAAGCGTGTCCAAAAAAATGTATTTTTATTGCATTTGGAACTACGCTCGGCGATCGTTTTGCTCCGCACGTCCTCGCGTCTTGCATTCACTGACAATTAATTGAAAGTACAATTTCATGGTTTCACCGTCAATTATCTACTTCTTAACCGTGTAATTAGAACGATTAGTATCTTCAGTGCGCTTGTGATAACATGGTTTCGATTTCTCTCACGATTTAACGTTCAGCGTTATAATTATTAATTTAATACGGCGATTAGCCATGATCCTGCAGTTGGCTCGCTCACTTATTCCGCGTGTCTCCGGTAGAACCTTCTGTATGCGTAATATGCATGAACCCGGGGGGCGGAAGTTCGAAGTCATAAACACCCATCATCGCGTTTCTCGGCGGTCCCGTCGGCTTACAAAGTAATTAAAGCTCGGATAGATCGACAAGAATATATGATCATCAGGGGAATTAACAATTTATCCACTGCAGTGCCGTTTCGCGTGACCAAAGACCGATAAATCTCGTTCAATAATTAAAAAAAAACAAAATAAAAATATTCATGATATTCATAAAAAATTGAAAAATTTTCCGAACGCGTGTAATTTGTGCGTACATGGACTTTTAATTGTAGATACTAATATTATAAATAAAAATCACTGTTTCACGCGATTAAGTAATTAACTTTTTCGTTTCTTAACTCTTTCTTTTTCAACGTAATTTTTATTTGTATCTTTTAATTTACGAGGCGTATTTCTCAACATTTAGCAATTCGCGATAGATATCGACTGGTTGATTTCCGCCGTGTCGATAGCGGTAATATGTATAGGAATGAAGTATATTCTTTTCTACGAAGAAAATCAGTCGCCCGTGAAGCGACGAGAGTTGCCCCTGCCGCTGGCTTGTCGTCGTTGCAATAATACGTAGTTATAATACGTAGGCCTGCGTGCTTGACTATGCTGCTTTCTACTAGCTCCGTGTAGAGGAGGTAAGGTTAATTACATCGTACACGAGCCGTCACGATTCTAGACTGAAACTTTTTGCGATAGCTTATGCCATGCACGGGACACTTGTATTCCCGCTTTTTTTTCATTCTTTCATCTCTGCGCCGATATACATTTCAATGAAACAGTGTTTCTGAAAATTGAATGCCGGAAGTCCTGTAACGGTAAAACAGTTATCAGTTACCATTTTTTTTTTTTAACGTTTTCACGGCTTTGCTGTTAAAAGTCTTTTTTTTACCTCCCATAAGTCACTGGGGACGGAAAGAAATCTCATAAAGATCTCATCGGTGTAAGAAAGAGGTTTGTAGAGAACTTCACACGTCGCGCCACCGAGCTGTGGTCTACGTGTTCCAAATTAATCTCGGCCGTTTCATCGCCAGTAGCGTCTACACAGGACCTCGAAATTGCGTACATAAACCCTGAAATCGACCCGCGACCTTTCGAGAACGTGCATCACGCCTCATAGAAAGAGATGCAAAAGAACGAAAGAGAAAACCCGACACAGCATCAAGTCCAACTAAATGTTCCCACGAATACATCCGCAGCCCCTTTCTCGACGACCTCTGGGCAAGAATCATCACAGACCATCCCATTCGAGATTTTTCGGGTCCAATATTTTTGAACGCACGTAAAAAAAAAGAAAAAAAATGAAGAATGAAATTTATTTCATTCTATCCATTGAAAATGTTTCGCAAAATGGCGCCACTGGATCTAATCGAGTTCCGCAGAGGATTTATCTCAAGGCCGTCGCCGTAGTTTCACCGATGGAGTCATCGCGATGTCATTTCCCCGTGCAGTAACGAGCTCGCGATTAAATTATTATCGTCTGTGAGTCGGAGACGAGTCCGCTTAGCTGCATAATCGCTATTGTTTATGATAGATAGATTATACTCTTCAAGAGTCATCCGAAGCCCGTACACAGTAGCAGCTTTAAGTTCCGTACGGGTTCGTAGCAGATACAGCATACACACATTGTTACCGCGACTTCCGCGGTGCATGAGGACAAACGGAAGTCGATGCTTCCGTGCGAGGAATTCCGGAAGATTACGTCGAGGCAGTAGTGTGCGCACAGTACCTGCGCGAAGGCCGCTGAAAAGATGACGTGGAGGATGGATTTATCGCTAACGATCTACGACGCATGCGCAGCGAGACAACGGAATTGCATATTATAATAGGTGAAGGTAAATCGCGATGTCAAGTGGGGTGGGGGAGGAGGGGGGAGAGATAAGAGTATAGCCACGCACGAGGATGTATTCGTCCATGCGCAACGGTCCCGTTAACGACAACTGCACGTCCCGGAGTGCAAAGACCACGCGATCTCGCGCACGCATGCCCGAGATGATGACACGCAATAATTCTCACCGCGCGAGAGTGACCCACATACAATCTCGCGGTGAAGAATCTCAGAGAACAAAATTTCGAGCCGCAGTACGCTGGACCTTCCTGTTCCAGGCGCGAGACGGACGGCTCGTTTTTCTCGACGATTTCGCACGCGTCAAGCGAGTTACTGTACGAGCTTTCGCGGTTCTCGCATTCCTGCGTTACCCGCGTCCGCACGTGCATTAATGCACCGCGTCTTCGTCTCGAGGAAGATTGTTAATTTTTAATTGAGAGTGGCCGCGATGGCGTACAGTGGTGGAGCGATGCTCTGCCAGGTTGCTTGACCCGTTTAATGAATTCTTGAGGAAAGATACATTTGCATGAGGGTGCGGAGGGTCGATTAATTATTTAATTTGAAGCCATCGCGAAACAGGTGTTGTGCGATCTACGCAATTAAAATTGGACGCGGTGAGAGCGATGGAGTACGAATTAAATATGTGTACTCGCAAGTAAACTAATATGTGTGGGTTATCTTTTGTTTAACAGTTCCATAAATTATTTGTGTTTTTATTAATAATCGATGACGTGGTTTTCCATTGCAATGATATACGTAGTTTTAAGTCATAGTTTGATCCGGTTGACGATATTCTGCGATCCACTATTGCTTTTTTAGAGATAGATTATGAATTTATATAATTTATTGTAATTAATACATGTACACCATATTTGTTAATGATAATAAACTATTTTGAGAGGAAGCAAATTATTAGTGGCTTCTGAGCTGTTAGATGACAATAATAATTTGGTTTTGGCCGAAAAAGTTTGAGACCCTTGAAAAGAAATGGATTACAGTTCTTGTTACCGACTGAGACTGCAAAGTAGTGAATGCAGGGAGCTCCGGGACAGTGGCGCTCGAAAATCTTTATTATTTATTGTGCGTTTGCTCGTAAACCTTCCAAATTAGACTTAAATGAACAAATAAATAAATCAACAAAAAATTCGTCGCGTTACTCAGTGTCACGTTTGTCGACGGGGTTGCGGAGCTTCAACAATCTTTTCTTCGTCTCAAATTTATTATATGCGTTAACGTTTTCGAAATGGTCGGGACCAACAGTGTACTGCAGAAACGTACAAAAATTCTTTAATTTTCTTAAAATGATCATCACGTAAAAATAAATAAGTAGTCTCTTACTTCTCTGTAATATTCGTCGAGTTTACCAGGCTCGTCGTACCATTCCAGAAAACCTACGAAATACGTCATAGCATCCATCTTCTCCCGAGCCACCGATTTCGTCGCCTCGTCCATCGACGAGGTCTCGCCTATTTCCCGCTTAATTTCATCCCCAATGTTTTGGAGCATTTCGAGAGCCTTTTTACCGGGAACATTTTATACAGTATACAGTGAAATTGTTAAGAAAATAAAAATTACAAAAAATTCTTCGTCGTGTCAGTAACAGTAACATTGAACCCATGCAGGTTCGAAACTTCTCCAAAGCTTTGCACATACCCTCGTTCATGCAAGCGTCTTGGAATGTTTTCGCTTTTTTCAAGGCCTCCATGTCGTCAGATTGTATGTTTTTAAATAATTCTGAAAAAATATCGTTCCGTTTTTAGACTCTCGTCATAACATTTCGGCCCAATGTTGCATTACCAGCAAAGTTATAATTTAGTATGTCTTCAGAGCGCTACAAGTATAGCTCGAGAAATTTCTGGCTACCTCGAAATAGAGATTCCGATTTTGATACCCCAAATTTTGATCTCCGGTCGTAGTGATACTTGCTTGCGCTTACAATCCTATAATTTTTGGTGCATTCATACTGTATCTACATATACTAAAAACTGTACAAACGGCAGCGCCATTCGTTTGTTGAGTTAAAAGATATGGCGGGTAGCCGTTTCATCCTGATTTACCCTATACCTACCAGCAATCTCTCTGTAGATCTTAAGATTTGTGTAGAAGAAGTGAGACCCCTTCTGTCCAGTGCACGCATGGGTGTAGAAATCGTTACACGGATTTACGGATCGATTCTGGCTGCGAAGTATCTCACCTGCTGCATTTTAAACATTCGTAAACATTTTCGTCCGGTTATTGGATCGCAATAATAATAATAATAATAATAATAATAATAATAATAATAATAATAATAATAATAATAATAATAATAATCACCCAAAATATTATAGAACATACCAGCAATTGTACATTTTTCATTTGTACAATATTCCGAAGGTTCTGGATCGCTGTCTCCGCGAACGGTCGCCATTATTGATAATGACCTGCGAAGTATATAAATGAAAAATTAATAATTTTCGATTATCAAAAAAATTATGTCACGATAATGAATATTTTGTCACGTACACCGTTAGCGAATAGGCCAAACGACGGAGTTTCATTTCTTTTCCTCGAACTTTGAATGCTTTGCTTCGCTTCGCCAGACGGGTAACCATACAATGAAACTACATACTTGCGAAGCCACAGTTCGCCGAGTTTAATCTATTTTATTACTTGTACATGCGCGAGTCGTCTTCAGTATACAGCTTTGAATTTGCCTTTAAATAGTAGTAGAGTTCAAATATTTGTAAAAAAAAATCTAATGAAGACAAACGTTTGATTATTAAACCCGTTTGACCCTCTTGACTAATTTATCAACGATAAGTATCGCAAAGATCGATTAACAATTATTTAACTATTACAATTTACAGAATTAGATCTAATTGCTCGTGAAAAAATAAATAAATAAACAACATCGACGTCACGCCGTCGTAATTAATATGGAACAGATTAATATTGGATGTTGAAAAGAATAATACAGCAACCTCGTGACCGTTGGGTAATACTTCCGGTTTGATTTTTTAATTGGCTGTCTCCCCAATATAAACATCGAAGTGTGCATTGTCGTTTTACAAATATTACGTGCAATATCTCTCACACCTCCACCCGTCTCGTTCCCTTCCGGCTTTCTATTCGTCGCACAGTGTAACCTACGCTGCTCATACTATATCAGCCTTATCTATCCGCGATTTCATATGCGGAAAAAATCAAATAAAATGAAAAATAAATATAAATCTACGCGGCTCTGATTGCTGCCGTGCATTTAGATGTCTGGAGTTGCAAAAAAAGAAAAAAAAACGACAACAAACATGAGCGGGTTCAACGCGGGAGTGCATACACATAGTGATCCGGAAAAGGGTGAAAGCGTACGGTAATTTACACGACATTCAACCGGAAGTGTGAATGACCGAGTAGAAAAGAGCTTTTCCGAGTTGTTTACGATATCTATCTATGATTTCAACTTAGTATTTCGTCAATAAAAAAAAAATTACAAAAATTGATTCAGCATTCATAGCGTATGAGAGTGAAATGCGAAAATCTTAAATTACTCCCATATGCTATATTATCGAGATTTCGGCGTTCTTGGCGTATGGGAGAAAATTTCGTTACGAATCTTCTACTTTCGCAATAAAGCACAAAAATAAAAAATCGATCCCTCAATTCTAGTTCCCACGCACGATCGCGGTTTTCCTCGGGACAGTAATTGATCGTAGATTCTTGCTAAACTCGTTCATCATAATTCTCCTGTTGGCCCTACCAGCGAGTCGAGAGAAGCTGCGCGTCGGCACTGGCTGGAGCAGTGAAAGTGGATCTCTCAGCTGCGATCTCAGCTGTCCAACCAGTGGGAAGAGCCCACAGCTATATCTACGACAACGCGCCGTAATATCGATTTCCAATTACGCTGAGAGCGCTCGCTCGAATAGGTGTTTCATCGGGATAAGTAAAGTTTCAATGAGCCGAGACAACGACCCACAATATCGTCGGACATCGACTCGCGGACCGCTGGTCGTTTCTCACTTCTTTTGCAACAACCGAGCTCTCGTTTGTGCCTCGCTCGTTAATTTTCAAGTTATTACGGGAAATCAGTGAATCCCAACGCGTGAGAAGTGCCAGAAGCGAAAATATAACACGAGGTATAAACACCGAATACAGCACAGACACAGCACGAATATCGCCGACAGCTACACACAATTTACTTTCGTTTTCGAAGGTCTAATCGCCGATCGTGCAACGCTCACGGCTTTTACTTTGTACACTTTTTGTTCCCTGTAATTTAAGCTCGAGAACGGGATTTCTTCGGGAAAAGGCGAGATACAACAAAAAAAAAATTAAACGAGAAATTACAATTTGCGCACTGAGCTTCGAATAATTGCTCGGATTCATAAGTCAATTAATTGTAGAAAATGAAAGTTGTATTAGAAACTTTTATGGTCATCGCGCTAGCAAATACATGTATAGATATTACACGGTAATTCAGTGGTAGATTGGAAAATGATGTTTTTTTTTAAAGAAAATATACGCCTGATTTACAGCGTCACAAATAATGATTAAAACATTTTTATTATACGTTTATGTTTATTTTTGTTTTTAGGCGACAAGTGGCTCGTATCGTGCCTGGGAGTTCTACACCTGAGCAAAGGACTGTTCTACAGGGTCGTCCCAGCTGATCAGGGTTTCGGCAACGCAGGTGAACCACCGGGTTCGCCCACCTCCGAATACGCGGGGGTCTTTCGATTCCGGCTATGGTGGTGCGGCGCCTGGGTCGAGGTACTCGTCGACGACCGACTTCCTGCCGTCCACGGTCGACTTACCTTCGTCCAAAGTCGTCACAGCGACCAGTTCTGGCCGGCGCTGCTCGAGAAGGCTTACGCCAAGTACGTAAGCTTTAAGACCTCGTAAAAAAAAAAAAAAAAAAAAAAAAGCGGATTCGAAAAGAAGGCGCGAAAACGCGTATTCGAAAACAAGTCTCGTTCGGTATTCTAATACACTGTCACGCAAAAGAAGCAAAACGGTTTCTGATTAAACGGAGATCGGGATAGAATTAATAGAGATGAGAGGAGCGCGCGCGGTAACCAGTTTGCATTGGTTGTATCGAAGCGATCGGCGTGTGGGCGTTTCAACCAGGTGCCCAACAGAGAAGTTCGAATCGAACGAGTTTATCCCGAGCAATGAACTGAAAAACTTCGCGATATGCTCGAGGCACCCACGCGCGGTACGTTGTCCGATTATATGATTTATGTGCAGCGGTGTAACACCGCGGCACCGTAAACGGTGCTCCTTGCAGCGAGGGAGTTCGCTGTAATAACAGGTAGATACTGAATTAGATATTAGCCAGGGCCATCGCGAAAGTGCAACTATAAAAATCATCATCCAGAGTGAATATCGTCAGCGAATGGGCTGTTAAATCTCCGGAGGATAATTGTTTTGATACTCATTTTAATAGTTATTCCGATAGTTATTTTCATAGTTCAATAATAAATTTTAATAATTCATGCTGCAGTTTATATAGTCGATGTACCGACTAAAAGCATATCATATTTTCGTTATCGCTTCGCCGAGAACTTCGCTCACTGGTTTCTTTTCCTCATTCTTTCGTGATATCTTCTTCTTCTTATTCTTCCCTATTGCCTCTTCTGCCTTGGCGTCGTTTTCTGAACCGGCCACTGGGCTCTCGTGGCCGCTTGATCGTAAAGCCAGCACGCAGGTTTTGCTCTCGATATAACCACTAGAACGACCTCGAGGAGGAGGTTTGCCCTGGCGGAACGTGAACGTTTCTATAGATATATACTATATAGGTATAACAACCAATCCTCGTGAAGCATAGAACGAAGGATGAAGCCTCAAACGGAGAAGGGATAAGGAAAAACGGACTGCAGGATATGTACAGGAGAACGCGAAACGGTGCTCTTTCTCGATGGTGCGCCGCGCTCAAATGTATTTCTCGAGGTGGTGCTTGCGGGCTCAGCCTTGGAAGTGCTGCCGGTCGAGTACAACGTAGCGTAAAACCTACACGCTACACCATAATGGCTTTTGCGTTGCAATCACGATTCTCCTCTGCTTCTCTGTACTGTTGTGTGTGGTACACCTTCCTCGTGGCTTATTCCATTCCAACGACCGAGGAAATCCTCATCGAGCGTAGCGGAACCCTCGCTTTCATTTTTATAAACACCTCTGAGCCCTCTCGAACTAAATTTTTTTTTATGTTTTTTTTTTTCGGGCGATCACCAATGTCCCGGTTGAGTTTGGGCAAAAAAGCTCGCGGGTTCGTACTCGATGCGAATAATTCTTCGAAATATATTGTCACATAGAACAAAAAAATTATCTGGATTTTATCATTCATTGAACTTGATATCGAACTAACAGAAAATGCATTAAGAACAAATTCGTCAATATGAATCTTTTTGAATTCAGGTGCCAACTCCATTTCGTACTTCAAGCTCCTCTCAAAGACACGAGTCTATCTATCGGTGATTCCGTGAATTGTTTCATCGTCCGTCAGACTTTCTTATTTCGCTCCGGTGTATAAAATCGGCGAATGACCGTGACGAATTCGGATACATTTGTAGAGATCGATAATAGATGAGGCGTGATAGGACGGGGAGGACATAGGAGTCCCGTGGTAGATTGGCGACAGGCAGGTGCATTATGAGACATTCTTGTGTTACCAAAGCGGTGTCCTCGGCCGGTAAGTGCATGTACACACAGGACCGATTTTCCGTTCGAACGATTCGCCAATTACGCGCGGACAGGTAACGCGACTTACGTCGTACTTAAGATACCAGTGTGTCCTCCTGAGCTTGTAACACTTGACGCATGCGTGTCTCTCCGGCGAGCCGGTGGAAACTCGCGCAGGAAATAGTACCGTGCACCGTAAGTGTTATGGTATAAATAAGCGGACCGTACGCAGGTTTGATGTATCCGCTCTTCACTGCCCGGTCTTCAAATACTCGTCTTTGCCCTTTTTTCCATTCCTCTCTCATCCTCGTGTATCGTCCCTTCCTACTTAACTTCCTTATTATTTTACGAGCTGTCGATGAGCGTTCTCCGCAGATAAAAGAAAAACTTGGACGTGCTCCGAGAAAATAATAGTGAAGAGCGGGGCAAGACGGTTCATTTTAACACATTTTTATCTGCGGATCAGACAATTTTTTAAATATCATTTACAGTGGGCGACACGGGTCCGTTTTGTCCCTCCCGCATCTATTTATTTTAACAGATAGTGAAATCAGTAAAAAGACTTCTGATTAACCGTACACCGAAGCACCCTTGAGCTGCTTCCAATAAATAATTTATTAAGAATATTATGTACAATTTATTTAATTTATTTTAGTGAATAAAATAAAATAATGGGACCTGCGCATGCGCAGCCATGAAGCGTCGTCAATATTCCAAACTCGCGAGACAGCGTTATAAGCCCTCGAAAAGAAACTCCCGGCTCGAGGAAATAAATCGGCGCGGTGTTCTTACACAGTCGGGAGAGAAGAGGCGATGGCTCGCTTGGTTTTCTAATGGAAATCGGTGGGCGCACGTTGCGCATACAGAGGGCACGATGTACTCCGCAACGCCGGTCGTAGAAGCGAGTCAAACGAGTGAAGGAACTCGCGCAAGCGTTTAGAGTCTCTCGGCCAACAGCTATGGAAACAAGCTTTCTAGATCTCGATTCCTTCTTATACCGTAGTGGTCTCCTCTTCACGCGACGGTCTGTTCTCGGTATTCCGGATCCACCGCGTGAGAGAGGAAAAGTCGCTCGTTAGGGATGCGATGACTAAGGCGATGCGGAAAACGCTCTGTCGCTAACGAAAACTGCAATGATTATTTTGTTTTCCTCTTTCTTCAACACTCCGGGCTAAATGCAAATAATATATATTCTATTATTATTATTATATATCTTATTATTATATTACATTCTCTTTTTCTTATCATGTTTGCTTGTTTGGGTTGTTCGATTATTTGTACCTTTATGCACGGTGTTCTAAGGGGCTCATGCCTCGGAACACGAAATAAACAAATCTATCTATCTATGTATGTAATAATAATAATAATAATCCATATAAGTGTCTTCATCTGACAGTCGAGCGGATTCTAATAACTCGTTTCTCCACAGAAACGTCTGTGACCCTCGAAGAAAATTGGATTACAGTTTTCGTTACCGACTGAGCGTGGGAGGACGTTTCACATTGCCTTGAGTAGCAGACTCTCGCAAATGGAGACTACCCACATTAGCGAGGATGCCGGACTTGGTCCGATACGTAAGGATTGTGTGTGTCATGGGTGGGTTGTCGAAACGAGAAGCCAAAGAAAGACTCCCGTGTAAATGAGAAACTGGTTAAGATAAATATACAGTATCGCGTAGCTCCGGGACCGTAAAAGCGGAAGGGCGAAACCGTGACGCGTAATTAATTATTAATGAGACCCCTGCCCCCTTCGCCCCTCCTCCCTCTGATTGGTCGTCAGTATAAACACACGCAGGCCAAGTGTTAAGGGTCGTCACGCCGGCCGTACATACATACCGACCGATCACTCCAGTGATTTCAATGCAGCGTATATCTCGCCGTCGAGTCTTTACGGTTCAATGCTGTCGGGATGATAATAGTGGGTTTGCGGGATAATATAATTGAGATACTTAGCCACATCATTAGCATTAATGCATCGAGTTAACTTCGTCCCAGCTGGGTTATTACTATTATTATTATTATTATTATTATTATTATTATTATTATTATTATTATTATTATTATTATTATTATTATTATTATTATTATTATTATTATTAGAACTCATGAATTGTGTCAATTAACGAGTCAGTGGAAACACTCGATCACGTGATCGGAAGAGTCGCACAGCTACCGTGCTTTTAAAATCTATCCACGAAGTCGATCGTAGATTGTACACTCCGTCGGATGTTGGAAAATTCGCTATCGTTTAAATAATCAGCACTCCCCTACGACTTTCTAAACCAAATCTCTAACATTCATCAATATCTTTGCCTCGTTTAGACGAATCGAGAATCGTGGAAAGATTTATAGGGAAGTTGGCGGGTTCGAGACTCCTTGACTCTCGGCTTTTTTCTTTCGGGACGATATCTGAAATTCACAATCGTACCAGCTTCTCGAAACCCGCTTCGTCAGCTCAAATTGATTCTTTCACAATTTACAAATCTCGAAGTAAAAAATTATTATTATAAAAAAAAAATCAAGAAACTAAAAGCCCAGAGCCAGATAGACAAGCGGCACGAAGTGGACATAGTTGGTGCAGTGTATACCACATGTGCAGGGCATATCGCAAATATCGCGCCAACTGCGACCGTTTCGTGGCGCGTGTCTATCTCGGGATATCTTTCAAAAAATGCGTATGCCGCATGAAAGATAATTTTTTGTTCCAATGGTCGTCAGCCGAGGAGAAAATTCCCAGCTGGTATCGCGAACCAGTAGGCTTTCGTAATCCGAAATTATAGTTTCGTGATAGCAGAAGCGAGCTTTGCCGGTGGATTGGAGGATACGAGCGTGGAAGTTTGCGACGCGAAGCAAGGCAACGGCGGGGCATCGACGGGATACTTTCACTGGTCTCCTCGAGTACTTCGATTCGTTGCTCGCTCGTTGCCCGCTGCTGCTGGTTCTTGCACGGCGCTGCCTGATGGATCGGAGGTCAGTGCACCGCTGACCACACTCCACCGCGGGGTGGGGGGAGGGGGAGATATCACGTGCGACGTAAACCTCACACGCATACGAGCGTGTGCTCTCCCTCTCGCCGTTTCTCTGTACGTTGTCCAAGGAGTCCGGCTACCAGGATCGAACAGCATAAAGAGAAACGACGATAAACACATGCCTATATATCTATATATATACCTATACGTAAGCCATAAACGATGGAGCGCCGAGTGCACCGCCAACGCTAAGCTGGTTCGCGCTTACAAACTAGTTATCTTTTTTCACCAAAGTTATTACCGCGGTCGGACTTCACTCTTCACCATTTTTCATCGCGTACGCAAAAATAATCGTTTCCTCATTTCCTGCGACGATGATTTTTACCGATTTTTTTTTTCAATCTTGCACACTAAATGAAATCCATTCGATGCAGGTGGATAAAAGATTTTATTTAGAGTGCAGATACATTTTGAAGAGTTGATCGTTTGTCCCAATTTCCAAGAATTCATTTTTCACCCTCGGTCACTTCCGGTCGAAAAATTAGATTCGCAAACCTGATGTGACATATTTACGAAAATCTAAATTTGCGGATTCCAAATTGTGTAGTGCAAATCGAGAGACCGAAGTTCGCGAGCCACAAGAACCTACCAATAATAAATAAAATTAACAAACAAAAATGTTAGTCCTTGAAATTAGAATACGGGGAGGAACTCGTCTCGTGAGGACTATTGAGATGATGCGGTGTATTTCAACGGAGCTTGACGACAAGTGTGTTTATTCACGGCTCTATTATACCGCGCACGCACGACGACGAAGCGACATTTCACTATGCGCCGACGGGGAGTCGTGAAAATCCTCTCGAATGAAGTGTGTGCTCAAAATGTTGTAAATGGAACCGCAGCTTTTTATTGTGTTTGCCGATGGTAAAGCCTTCTTCGAGAACATTAATCCAGGGACAAAATGTGCGGATATTCTGAATGAGCAAACAGAATGTGGGTGAAGAAGTAATGAATTATGTCTATGTAACTTTTCACCTGGTTGTCTTTTCCCACGTGATTTTTTTCTCAGTGTCCGATGTGTTTTACCGTCTCATACATTCACTTATTTTTTTTTTTTACAAAAATGTGATATGACACAAGTTGCCCGCCCCGAGATCCGACGCATGAGCATTAGCAAGGATGAGTTGTCATCTCACTAGGGCAGCGGTTGTAGTTTTGCAAGCCTAGTCGGTTTTTATGATTCACTATGACACTGCAGGATTGAGATGACGCAAATTAATCATGTAATTCTCACGAATAAAGGCTCCGACACAATAAGGAGGCAGTGACTAAAATTCCTCTTTTTCTATCATTGAAGCTCTACAGTTTTTACAGTTTTTATGCATAGAGATCCACGTAGATGTTATTCAATGCGATTATCGTATTTGAATTTCCGTCTCGTCCGTGCAATCGGGAATGCCAACTCTCGATCCTCTTGCCTGAGAAAGCGCTGCACCGGATTCTCTCCATCCTCGCTTCTCGTGAGAATGGTTACGACTCTAAGGTGCGCTACTGATTAGTCGAGGCGCCCTTTTGAACTTGACGCCACGCGGCATCAAGTTTTAGACTCGCGTAACACACTCTTAAGTGCCCGATCATGAATTCACACTTTAGGCCTCTGCATCCGGAAAAATAATTTATTTGAGGGCTTCCCTTCCGCTGCGCCGACAAAATCAACATTTTAACGAAGCATTTTTTCTATTTTGAGCGGCTAAATCCAAACGCGAGTGTAAACTCAAACATTTCCTTCAAGAGATTGGCAATTGTCCGTTTTGCCCCGCGGTTACGTCTAGCCCGCTCTCCCCGACGTGCAATTATTATCCGCGAGAAACAACTGAATTTCTCTTAGTTCGGACATAGTCGGATCGACTTTTCCCAATGAGACTCGACGTGATCGGAGAATCTAATGTGAAGAACAGTTTTATTAAAGAATTTCAAATAGGCTTGTATTGCGAGGTCGTAGGTGAGAAAATTCCGATCGTTCGCTTTCCCCCGATGGATCGCGGTCATCGCTGGGATCATACGAAAGTATGCGATCGGAGAGCTTGGCGTACGTGGGAAATCCCCAACAAGTCTCGAAAGCCATTTCATTAATTCGCCAATATCCGATGTCGACGCACAGTGGAACCGAAGAATCCACTTTCGATATTCAACTATCCCTCGTGACAAATACCGGGTCCCGACTCCTCGACTATTTTCTCTCGTGAATCATGCATTCGCTGACAGAAGAATAACGTGACTAATGATTTCCGTATGCATCAATACTTTCAGATTGCACGGCTCGTACGAGGCTCTTAAGTACGGAACTCTGCTCGATGGATTGTCCGATCTGACCGGTGGCATCACCGAAAGCATCGCCATCCGCCAGGATCCTACCGGATGCGGTCGAGCCTTAACGAAGCTTCTCGATATGACTTCTCTGATAACTTGCACCGTTAACAACAACAATCAGCAGCAGCAGATACGAACGACTACAGAAAAATTGGCGAACGGAATACAGATGGGTATCAACTACAGACTGTATGCGATCGAAAGGGTAAATCTTTAATGAAAAACAAAGAAGTGAGGTGTCAAAATGAATTATTTTTTACCAATTTTTGTGGTGAAATATAAAATAAGTCTCATCTCGAATGGAGGCCAGTGGTCCATTTTGACCTGTTCTCGCCCCCACAGTACGTTATCACTTAATTTAATTTTTTTCTGTCGTCAGGTCGAAACTTTTGGAGGCGAGGCGGTTCAGTTGGTGAAACTGAGGAATCCTCTGGGCCCCGGTGGTGAATATGTGGGTGCCTGGACCAGGGGTGGTTTGGAATGGGACGAAGTTCCACCGGCCGAGAGGGAACGTCTCGCAGTGAGAAATATGGCTGAGGGTGAATTTTGGTGAGTTACAATACTCAATCCTATGAACAACATTCTGACCAGGGTTCAAAATGGCCTCGGACGACGTAGCTGAACGTAGCGAGTTAAGGGATGAATAGACAATTTTTGTTCTCCAGGATCTCCTACTCTGATTTCGTTAAGACTTTCACGCACTTGGAAGTGGTACATCTGGATGCTGAAACCTCCAGGGACGAGCCATCCTTGCATAGTAAACACACATGGCAGATGAAGCTTTATCAAGGAAGCTGGAGGAGAGGGGTCACCGCGGGCGGTTGTCGAAATAATCAGGGTGATTAATGTTTACAATTTACTCAAAGAAACAGTCATTTAGAAAATCGTAAGCGTTTTCTATTTTTTATTAAATTTAATTTTCGCAGATACCTTTCACATAAATCCACAATTGCATCTGATACTCAGCGAAATGGAAGAAGTTATAGTGTCGCTGAATCAACATTCGATAATGGAACCGAAGGTCATCGGTTTTACGGCATACACGCTGCCGAAAAACAATACCGAATCTATAAACAAGCAATTCTTCAAGAAGAACAAATCCTTCGTTAATTCGCAATACACGAACAGTCGACAAGTTAGCCACAGGTGTCCGCTGGATCAAGGCGGATATTTGCTGGTACCGACGACCTTCGAACCGACACAGGAAACGAGTTTTACACTGAGGGTTTACAGCAGCAAGCCACTGAAGCTTAAGTGAGTTTTAATTGTGAACTCAAGTTCTTAAAGTATTGAACTATTATTTAATTTATACAATAATATATGTTACGGTTATATTACTTTGATTTGCTGAAATTTGCTGAATGTATAACTTTATCAATCAAAGGTTGACAAGTATTCTTGTGATAATATTTTGTTCCTTAATAATAGATTACTGGACACGCCGCCTTCGCTCACGAAGTCCGCGATAGTCAAAGCACCACCGGCCCTCGAGGGTAAAGGTTTTTCCCAATACGAAGCCGTGTTTCTACAGCTCGCCGATGAGCACAGAACTGTCAACGCTTTCGAACTTCAAGAACTGCTTGAGGCTTGTCTTCCCAACGGTAAACATCTCTGAGTTTTTTCATCTATCAGGATAATGTTTGCGGAATGGAATCAACGTCACTACGGAATCTCACTAATGCACTTTTTTCATGTCTACGACGCAGATTACATCAAGAGCTGCGCTTGCATGGAAGTTTGCCGACAAGTCGTCCTCACGATGGATGTATCCTTGACAAACGTGATAAAGATTATTACACTTTATGCTCAAAATGTCTGCTTTTTTGTTTCATACGTATCAGTCACGATTTTATGATTTCCTTAAACATTTGTAAACAGAGTTCCGGAAGTGGTAGACTCAAGTTCAACGACTTCAAAGATCTCATGTGCAGCTTGAAGAATTGGCAAGCTGCGTTCAAGAATCACACAAAGGAAAAGACTGGTATTTTAAAAGCCGAACGACTACGGGATGCCCTTCTCGAAGTTGGTGAGTTGTGATAGGTTGAATTTGTTAAGGAATCCCGTTAAGCCGTCGGAATATTGCATCAACATGAGGAATACGTGAATTTACAGGCTTTCAGTTGAATACCGATGTTCTGTCGATTCTGATCTTGCGATACATGAGAAAGGATGGCACTCTGAGGTTCGGTGACTTCGTCTCGGCAATATTACATCTGAGCGATGCATTCGGTTAGTTTCGATTATGCACTTATAAATATTACATGAATGATGCAATTTTATTGACCAAGAGATTTCATTGATCGATAGGAATCTTCGAGAGCAAGGATCCTCTGCAAAACGGCACAATCAAGCTCAGTTTATCCGAGGTAAATATTCGACAAAAAAAAGGCTGTATTTATACACGAATCGGTCGAGTCATCTATCGCGCGTCGATCGCTATTTCCGTTCGAAGTCGTGAAAGGAATGACAATATTACATTAGCATCGCGCGTATTCTTTGTTTCAGTGGCTACGTTCGTCGTTGATGTGCTGAAATGAGATACTCCGGGCGACGCCAAGACACCGCGGCAACTGTAAATAATTGTTTCAGGCGAAAATTATCTTTCGCAAGCCATAAAAAAGATAATGATTAATCCACGTCCTCGATGTCCCTGTGATGAATGTAAAATATAATTCCTCTTTTCTCATCCCCCCTCCTTTTCCGAGCTATCTATTTCCCCCCTACAAACGTGAAACACTCACGTTTGGTAACTTATAAGAACATTTATGTATATTAAATCTGTATATCTAATAAGCGACCAAGCAGCGAACGATAAATACATGTCTATTTTGTATTATAATAACACGTTGATTAATACGAGTTTAATAGAAAAAAGTTTGATATAAAAATGATGGAACATAATTCACCGTTCCCAAACACCTTAGTTGGAATTTTTTTAAGCTGAAAGGTTTGGTGCAAAACGGACTACTGTTGCAAAATTTCACATAGGCTTTCCTATCCTGAAAATCATCAATTTTTATAATTTCAAAAAAGTACCGGTCTGACGTATTTCCTACGAAAATGCGTCTGCTGAACGAATGGCGGTGGCAAAATTTCGATATGTCGATTTTTTTTTTTTTTTAAAGAAAAAAAGGAGAAAAAATCCTTAATGAAATCGTTTGGTAAATATGCCACTTGAAAACAATGGCAGAGGTTTTAATTTGATATCCCGAAATTTTTTGAAAAAAAGTGCCGTTTCGCGAAATTTAACATAGGATTTCCTTCAGTCAGGACGCTATTTTACTTTTTGACTCCAATATGCATTTGAGTCCGAAGATGTCGACTTTGTATTAGGAGTGGTTGGTAATAATAGAGGATTCGTTTTCGGCCACCTACATATTACCCAATCTCATTTGTCGACAAGAGGTGACGTGGTTCAGGAATGTAGTTTAGAGACCGGAGGCCGCTGAGAAAAAGGAAAGTTGCCTTTCCCTGCGTCTGCCGATTCCCCATCGAAAGACAATTTGCTTTTTCCTCGGCGGACTGCGGTCTCAAAACGGCATTCAGTACAGTTTTTGTTACCGGCGGGGGTATTTCGTATCACCTTAAGAGCATGTGAAACACATTCTCAGCGTGTCTCTCTCGCTCCGCCGAGAGCGCCACTAATGCTATCTCTCTCGCACTCCATAGTGTTTCACATGGACTTAAGAATACGGGCTTATTATTCGTAAAATCCTCGAAAGTCCTCGCATCTCCACAGAAAACCGCACACTTGAAACATATATCGGAGATTGTCTGATCGATGCGCGCGCTTATGCAAAGTGGCAGAGGTAGGCAGCAGCAGCAGTCGTACCGTAGCGCGTGCCACGATCGCCCCGTGTGACGTGGAGCCAGGTTACGGCTCACTCGGACTTTTCGGCGGTTCGTCTCTATATTTATACATATTCCCGCTAAGTACAAGTGTAAAACAAAACCTGTGTCAAAACATATAGGCTGTAAATATGTTCGAGATTACGGACACTCAGAGTGAGTAGAATTCTCTACAGTGGTACAACGTACCCGACAAGTTTGTTATCATCCGTGACTCGGGAAATCCGTGACAAACATGAACTACTACTTGCTTTACAATCAGTCGTTGATATCTCAATCGAACAATTTGTTACAGAAATTGGAGTGGGTCTTGCGGGATTCGGGATCGCGTTTCTTTTCCTCGGCGTGCTTCTAATTTTCGACAAAGGTCTTCTAGCCATAGGCAATGTAAGTAATCCCCGCCGCTTTGATATTCACGGACAACACGTAAACTTTTTACAAATTTCGTTAAAAAATAATTATTTCTTTTCTCTGCCCAAGCTATTGTTCATCTCCGGATTGGCATGCGTCATCGGACCTAGGCGAACTCTCAGTTTCTTCTTCCAAAGGCACAAACTCAAAGCAAGCGCAGCTTTCCTGGGCGGAGTTCTGGTCGTGCTCATGGGATGGCCCATTGTCGGAATGATTCTCGAGACCTACGGCTTTATACTTCTGTTTAGGTATGGCAACCGAGTATGTTTGCGCGGTCCTATACATGTGTTGATTTGAAAATTAATCAAAACATTGATTTTCGTTACAGTGGATTCCTTCCGGTTGCCATAAACTTCCTACGCAGAGTGCCGATTCTAGGGACTTTGCTTAACATGCCTGGGATTAGCCGAATCCTGGATATGCTTGCCGGAGACTCCAACAGGACAACAGTATGACCCAACATTTAAACAAAGCATTCGTCGCATTTGCAGTGGAGACGCTGGAACACTGTACATAAAAAACTGCACCTATACATCGGAGCTTGTGCTCGCTTCATCCATGTTCGCCCCACCCTCATTCCTTTCTTTTACACCCCTCATCGCTCCATTCCATTGCACTTTAAGATAATTTTGTACAAGACCAAAACTTGAGCAGAAAAGAAAAATTAATGAGATAAATGTGTGTAATATATTATATATATATATAAACTATATGTGTGTGTGTCCACGTACAGAGGGTGACTGTGTGGGTCACCCAGTGAGTTAATTTATGATTGTTTATACGAAATCTTGACTTGTTCATTTACCTGATTTGTAATATATACATAGTATATATATATATGTATCGAATATACGTACAAAGTAATAGGCGGATTCAGGTCCAATCTGAGATACATTTTATAGTTTCATTTTGATTAAAAACAATCAAAAAATGGTTGAGAGAAAAAAAATATAATTTAAATTAACGTTTTGATATTCGATAATTATTTCGTATCAATGTTTAATGTTTGGTTTTAACATGTTAATACCGGAATCGTTTTTCTGTTACGTTGTTTCAGAGTTACTAATGTGGGCGTGACGACGTGCGGTTTTCCAGCTTCGAAGCATTCCAATCAGTTTCGTTTTTTTCATAAAGAAAATATTTTCAAACATTTTTTTCTTTTCATTTATGTTATCTTGATCGCGGAACGATTATCCCATGCGAAACCAAAACGTACAGAAACATCGTGGGAAATACAATAAGGCAAACACTGGTGACTTAGTTAACAAATCTTGACAGAACTGTATGTCATTGTGCAAGAAAAAAGACTCGACTGAGGAGGAAATCTAGATCCCGACAAACAACATTGCGGAAAAACATGATCGTTGTTTTTATGCATGCGTTAGCTTTTTTGTTGCCCGCATATCACGTGGCTGACCTCAGAACTTTGGTGTAGATAATATTAGCCTCGTGTAGCTGTGACATCGCGACAGTCTTGCAAGTTTATGATATATTTCAATGCATAGAATTTACAAGATTAATTACACCGACTTGGATAGTTTCTCTTGAGTCTGCTGCACCGAAAATAATGTTGGTAAATTCTAAATCTCGTGTGCTTTCCGCGTTGGATTCTTTTTAAAACAATGCAATTGATCCTTTGAAGTCAATACCTTCTCGTTGTATTCTCGCAACGGGTAGCGCGGAGAACAGTGGTGGGATGCTTTGATGGTATCGAGGGACAGTAACATTTCAAGGCTTTTACTTCGGTTTTTTTTATTGATTTGCCGTAACCTGCATACATCCTAACATGAACAGATTAGATGCATACACATTAAGATAAACGTTTTTCGTTTATCTTACAGGTAAGTTCTCTGGAGTGCGAAGGTTTCATTTTTTTCATTTTTTTGTTTCTTCATTTTTCATTTTTTTAAATCATCCCCCTAAACTCGGTGTGCATCTTCGAACGCTTTAGTTTGCACTCGAAAGATGATCTTTCCTTGCATTTAATTATCAATACGAGTTTATTAATTATCTACAATGGGCCGAGAATAAGGGCGGGGGCAGCCCAGGTCTACGAGCCCCGCCATCGCCGTCGATCGATCTTTCTTTTATTTATTTATTATAGTTTGCGTCGCGCGTCCCTCACTCTCGCGTTTAGTTGAACGAAGGTCGGCTTATTTTTATTTTTTTTCCATTCCTTGTCGGTTGACTGCTCTTCATCGCAATGTCCCGATTAACAGTTTGCTGATTTTTCGGGAGTCGATTTATTTTTGTCGATAGATGTTTTTTTTTTTATTTTTTAATTAATTTGTAAACCCTCGCGATTTTTCACGAGGTGTACGATATCAATTTCACAAATAGCCACGACCCCATGTCCTCTCGGAATCTGACAACGTTGTTGCGTTGGGGGTCTTCGCTTACAATGATTTTTAAATTTGTTCGAAGGTGATAATTATTCGGGGTGGTTCTAGTGGGTTTTTGGCGCACCGCGAGTCGCCGCAATAAAATACTGAATCCGGCAATAAATTAAAAACAAATTCGCTAACGCTATGACCCACGGTATTATGTGTATATATATTTTTATCGATATAATATATTCATCGTTATTAATATGTATACCAAGTTTTTCTCTTATTTTTCATTCGTATCTTCTTCACTGCATTTTATTTCACGAGCCACTACCGAACCTTCTCAGCTTAGGTGAGTTATTTATGAAATTGTCGACGTTTCTCAGTTCCGTCCAAAGATTTAACTTGGACGTGATGACGTTTTTTGTTTCTTCCGGTACGGTTGGGATGATTAAGAGGACGGGGGGTTATGTGTTGTCGATGGTAGTTGTGATAATGAATTACGGTGTCTGGTGAATCGTGAGAGTTTCGTTAGAAACGGAGGGGAGTTCTTTTTTGGGGGTTCTGTTCTCTTAAAGGAGGTTCTTGATCTCGTCATAGAGTACGAGTACAAGGGCACCACCGGTACCACGGAGCACGTTGGAGAACGCTCCCTTGAAGAAGGCACCACCACCCTCGGATTTGTAGATCGTCGCCCAGCAGTGGAGAGTACCCCTGTACAGCATCTCGGACTTGGCGCGTCCAGACTGCATCATCATGCGCCTACGCACTGTGTCGAAGGGATAGGAGATGATACCAGCGACGGTGGTCACGCACTGGAATTCCGAAAAAGGACGGTTAATTATCGGTTCGGTATCGTTATGGGTAAGTGATTTTATGCGACGCGAAACGCATTTCGCACTTTGCACGCGAAACACAATCGGATTTTTAAAAATATGCTGTCACTTTTTTTAATACAGGAGACCAATTTTGAGTCATAAAAATGATGAACGATATAAGCATATATGCTATGCTTATACATAGCTTATTTGAGCTTCGTCGAAGTGCTTATCTGGCATTATTCAAATAATGTTTCTGTTTTACTTGTCTTTGAATAAAGCGTCAATTTACCTGCGCGATACCCCACGACACGAGGAACGGCGTCTTCTTGGGGTCGGGGAGCATACCACGGGCGGTGTCATAGAAACCGAAGTATGATGCACGGTAGATGATGATACCCTGTACGGATACTCCGAAACCACGGTACAATCCGGTAAGACCGTCAGACTTGAAGATCTTTGTCAGGCAGTTTCCAAGACCGCTGAATTCACGGTCACCTCCAGCCTTACCGACATCGGCGGCCAACCTGTAATTGATCCGTAAAGCATTATTGGAGTTCTCTTGCGATTTGATATTTGCAGTTTGCGCACTCCTTTTACACTCGACGTTTTTTGTACTTAGGAGATGTATCATACCTAGTTCTGGCGAAGTCAAGCGGATAGACGAAGCACAGGGAAGTCGCTCCGGCGGCACCACCCGACGCGAGATTACCGGCGAAGTAACGCCAGAATTGGGTGTGCTTGTCAACACCACCCAGGAACACTTGCTTGTACTTGTCCTTGAAGGCGAAGTTCAAGGCCTGGGTGGGAAAGTAACGGATGACGTTGGCAAAGTTACCGCGCCAGAAGCTGAGGAAACCTTGCTCTTTCGGGATACGGATGAAGCAATCGATGATACCTGTAAAATATTATTTGATAATTATATTTTAGTGACTTTCGAATCTCGAAAATCCATTTTAATTAAAAATTAAGGTAAAGATTTTCTTTGTCAGTATTCTTTCTTTATACTTTTTTCGATTAAACTTAATAAACGCAAGGTGAAGGCGTAACGCGGGGAAATTTTAAGTACTCGTAAGTAAAACAAATTATATTTTTAAGACAAAAAAAAGAAAATTATTCTAAAAAGATCGGATTGATTGCTCAGTTATGTCAGGTATGGTTACGCGATGGAGAGATGGAGGTTCGAATACATATTCTCAAGACCAGCTTGAGAAAATAAAAATCAAATCATGCCACTCTCTTTCAAACTATCGATTGCGCATGTAGCCCGGCGTTCATGTCGATTTTCAGTCTCATCAGTATCTTGCCAAGTTTTCGTGCATATTTTGGGCGTATTTCGAGCATATTTCGGGCCGCCGTTCTCGTGCGAGACGTTTCGTTGTTTTTTGTGATTTTTGAGATTTTTTTCAATCAATCGTTCGGAGTAAAGATACATGAAACTCGACTAGACAAATAATAATGTTACATAAAGATAAGACGCGATATTGTCCCCGATTGAAAGGCACACCTGAGTGGAAGCATTCGTTTTCCTGATTATTGATTACATTTAAAAAAAAGATTTCGCACATTGTCGATGTAACCTCGATATCGAAAAGATTGCAAATGGCTGACGCACTGAAAATCGGTAATACGGCACGTGCGGATCTTGTACAGAAACGATAAATTGTTATTCTTATTTTTAAAGCGTTTCAACATTGAAATATTTACGCCATAAAAATCGTATTTTTTTCATCTATTTCGCCACACCGACAGGGGGTCAAAGTTCGCTTGAACGAGTAGGCTCCAGTTAGTCGGTTTCGGTCTCACGCGTCTGACACCGTTACAGCGAATCCGGTCGTAACCGCATTCTCAATTCTCTAATCAAGACTGATGCAGATTCTCAACCGTGAACAATGCAACATTCTCAAATTTAATGCCTCGTCGCTTATCAATTAGCAGCCGTTACTTTGCAATCGTGTATTTACTTCTTTTTAACTCGGGAGATTTTATATTTTTCCCTATTGAAACTCAATAGTTAATTCAGTAAGGTACTGAATTAATGACACTCAATAGCATTTTGATCAGCCCATTACTGAGATACTACAAACAATTTTTCTCAAATCGCTTTTCATTCGATTCATTCGATTTTTTTTCCTCACAAAATTAATACAATGTCTCGAATTCTGTGATGACCCACATTGCTCTTTGTACCAAGACAGCAGGTCCCGAAGGCGTTATTGATCGGTATATGGTCATCGGCTTTTATGCGACCAACTCTCCGACTTGTCTAATCCTTATAAATTAGCATGATGCGTTCGTCCTATGCCAGAGCCATTCATGAAATCCTCAATCCCTCCAGACAATATGAATTTCCGAAAAATACTTTTAATAATGTATAATTATCGTAATGATAAATTACTCTCCGAAATATATGCATCGGATCTTCTCATTGACCAAGGAATTTTGATTGTATAAAATAAGATCGAATTGTCGCGAGACAATTCGTCCTCATGGCAAGTTGCGAATAGTCGGCCATGTTGGACCGCATCGTCATCGATCGTAACGTTCGGCGAGTCTCGAGGCGAGACACAACCGGAGTGTAAAACCACGCCATCTGGCAGAGGAGAAGCTCCTATCGACCCGCCCGCGTCAGCCACCTAATCCGCGAGAGTATTCGAACGACTTATATAATGCCCGAAAAATTGAATGCCCCAACGTTACATAAACCTTTGCAAATTCGATCTTCAACCGTGTGCAATAAATTTCGAGATTCAACCGAGAACACGAGTTCGTACTTAGCGGGCTCCCGAAGGCTTCTGTTACGTAACGGAAGTTTGACCTCGCGATAAAAATTGTTCGATTCTCGTGATTTGAGTACTACTCTTTTTCTTTTTGAATTTTTGACATTTACACGCCTCCACCATTATTTCAACACCTGTCAACTGGTTTTCTCTAACGGGTTTGAACATTTACGGCAGAACGCGAGGAACCCGGCCACGCTTCGTCGTTACTCGTAACGATCGTTCCACCTTTTACCACTCATTATTAGCTCTCGCGTCCAACGAATTTAACATGTTCTCCTCCCACCCGTTCGAAATCTCTGACGCACGCACTCTCACATTCGCACACGCGCGGATACAGTCCGCATTGAAGTTAGTCAGTGGAAAATTACGATACGATAAATAGAATTTTCTTTTTGTACTCACCCTTGTAACGCTGGTCCTCGGCGATTTGCTTCGAGATGTGCTGTACCTGCAGCAGCAGCTTGACACGCTCGATGGGTGCAACCATCGTCTTTGATACAGCGGCAGAAACACCACCGGCCAAAAAGTCCTTGGCAAACGCCACGGGATCCGCGAGATTAGACATTTTGTGTATTGGGTTGGAGTGTATGTGAACGGGTATTTGCAAAAAGGAAGAAGGAGAGACTTGACTCCTGTATCGGACGCGCGCCGGACGACGAGTGAGCGAGGCACAGTTCTTCTCGACGAACCGACCCTCTGCTAAGAATAGTCGCGCAGATCACGTGCTTTGCATCTGCGCACCTTTGACGCTCTCGAGGCAGCCACTTGCTCGAGAGCTGTCTATGCCCTACCAGCTATCGTCACATTCGAGACCCTGACACTTTATCGGTTGCTTTACTTCCTGTAAATTTGCAATGACAACATTTTCCAACTCATCCGCCAGCTCGAAGTGTTTGAATAACACAATCGTTCAGATGAGTTTTGCTTCTTTTATATTTTGTTAAAATCGGTTGTGCTTCATTCATTTCGAATTTTATGACTTTTCCCGCCTTTCGAGCGTAACTTCCGGTTGGAGAACCAATGACGAACGGCCCCGGTGTCAGGGTCGCTCGACAGACGTAAGCGAATCGCCCACATTCGACCGGGTTTCGTTCCACGGGATGCCGCAGTTAACCGTGATCGTGAAACGCGCAAGGCCCGAAGCTTGCACGCGTTTCCTAGGAAATTTGTTGAAAAACTTGTTTTCAATTCGATGCTGGAATATTATTATTTGACGTCTATGATCGCTATAGGCTTCTCTGTTTATCTGTTTATTGTCTGATAAAGTATTTACTGATTAGTGTCGTGGTCGGAAAGTTTCGATAATTTGAATAGCCCGCGTTTTTTTAGCAAACTGTCGTAGATCGTTAAACATCGCAAATCGGACCAATAGGAAGTCGGGATAATTCATTAACAGAAGGGTAGCCGGGCGACGAAATAACTTCCAACTCGTTCGATCTGTGAGAAATTTTTATTTTTTTAAATGAATTTTTTTAATATTCCGAAGTCGCCGCTTTGAGGTGTGCGGGGACCCCTCTCGCACCGCAAAGCGGAGACTTCGGGGTGGTCGGTTTTCGTGAATTCGCGAATGCTCGGGGAGCTTCGTCAATGCTGTGTCAGGGCCGTTGCTTCACCCGGATTCGCTCAAGCTACCGATGCGACACCTTCGCGAATGGGAGCGGCCTCCGCTTAATTCTGCGCCCTCGTAACGATCGATCATTGGCAACCGGGAGCCGACTTATATCATATTTTATTGTACGCTAGTACAATTGACGTATATAATACGATAGTCACAAGTCAAACACGATCCAGTTATTTCCTATTCTCGTACTAAACAAAGTCGTGAATTGTGCCAAATGTGAGTAGAGAGATAAGCCATTTGGCTTACGAACAAAGTTAACTCTTTCGTTCCATCCATTTTTTTGGTCTCAAACATTGTTTTTTTTTTTCCTGTCGCAATACTCTTCTGAGAGAAAAACTGCAATAAATTTGTTGCATTTTTTTTTACAATAACAGTTGATAATTTATATTTCATTAAAAGTTGTCGTATAACATTCAGAATGCAAAAACTGGAGTCCTTAGCGACATTCTAGAAAAAAGATTTACATGAACGACCATGTCGATTCAAGCCGTGACAATACTTCTTTGTCGTTACAACACAAACATTCGAGGCTCGAGCTGCAATACCATGGGCATACCATTCAGGGTGTCCACTGAGTTTTATATTTAAATAGAAAAAAAATCGTCGTGTGGTCGACATATTCAATAAAGAATTTGGAATTGTTTAAACCACATTTGTATAAAACAAGTGTAAATGCAGCGGATATGTTGAGTAATTTCTTGGTAGCACTGCTGTATAGGCTTTATATATTTGGGACATTGCATAACGCACAAATCGATAAGAACCTGTAGGCGAAAGTGCATAGGACTCCGGTAGGATATAAGAGAAATGTATTAAATTCAGGGTTGCAAAATATCGACGAAAATCATGTCAATAATAAAACGAACGATAATTTCTGCATCGTGCGTATGTTTTCGCATTTTCCACATAAATCTTGAAACATTCAGTAATAATTGCGGAAAAAAATAATTGGGCGGGTCCGAGTGGACCGCGTTGAGGTTTACATAACCTTCAAGGTACAAAGAACAAAAGAGTAGCATTGAAAACCCGTTTCAAGAGCGATATACAAATAAATTTATTTTTCGCACATACATTTCATTGCTAATTATCGTAGTCTTCATTTATCCTTTTCGACCAGTTTGTGCCAAAATATATTGACGTTCTTTAAAATTCATATAGACAAAGGCTCGCTGATTGGGCTAAACCTTGCGGAGCGTTTAACCTAAAACGTTACAAGTTTGCGGGATGATTTAGCGGCGATCATCGTCCAGCGGTGTATCCCGGTTTGTTAGACCTCGGGAACGAGACTCAAGGTCAATCTCTACCCGTAGAATGAGGTCGACGGGGCGGGCCAGTTGCACTTGCGTAACTCTGGCCAGTGGCCAGTAGCGTGCCGAAGCGCCAAAGTTCAATGGAGCAACGTCGCCTAGGTGTATTTATAAATCTCAAAGATGCACGTTATGGACCTGGCACAGAATACACTATTGCTACATGTGTTTCATACACGAGTAAAATCTCTGACATTGAGACACCCGCGCTGCATCCACAGGTAATATTTCGGCGGTATTTAATGAAAGTGAGATCGAGAGAGGCGCGGGTGCCGTTTTTAGGTGCAAAAAGAAAGAATTTAACACGTTCGGCTTGGTTGCGAGTTTACCCACGCCGTCGCATGAATCTCAGTCATCCATCCAAGTGTAATTCACTTGAAACCTACCTGTGAGTCATCGAACTCGAGACGTCGACTCTCTCCGTCGTGTCCCGCTGTTTTTCAGATATTTTTGTCGGCCTATTATTTCGCGAAATAAGACGTGTTCTCAACAGCATTGTACATAGCACGTATTTATGGATAGAACGTCCTCGCGAGCGCGTAAACTATATGTACGCGCGACGAGAACTGTCGTCCCGCTTCGGGTAAACGCTGATCGAACAATTGATGTATATTGTAGAATATGCAAGCCCCGCAAACACTGCAGGACTGAAGGGTGAACTTTTTATTCATTTATCAAGTCACTGAAGTATTTCTCAACCATGTTTAGTTTACGTTTTATTTTTAACCGGTCGGTACGCGTCAGACCAACTTTTTTTATCTGAGAAATGTTGGACCTTTAATATCATAATTATAAAAAAAAAACATGTAGTAAAATAGTGAACGGTGGTCTAGTCTCCACAATTTACAAAATTCATTAACTCATTTCCTCGATGAAATTTAATGAAGCCAATTCTTCGAAGGGTCGGTATACTCGGAAAACCGTGTACAGACCCGCAATTAGATGAGCCTATCGAAAGTCTGCGACTGTGTCGCATGCGATAAGATCCGTAACTCAATTCCCTTTGCGATACTTCGCTCTCGTGGCCGCAACGCAACGATCCCTTATCGTCTTCATACTCCGAAATATGATAGCAAGATCGAGAGTCAAATGTTACAGTTAGCCATTGAAAGCCGTGTGTTCTTATAATTCATCCATTTCTGTCGCTGGGTACACTCGAGATAAATTTCAACTACATTAGATACGTATCACATACATTCTTGGCCCCATTTTTCCGAGTTTCCGTAGCTGCATTTGCGATAATTCTGTCGAAAGATTACACCTTTAATCTGTAACGCGATTGCCGATTTGACAATATCATTTTTTGACTGGAAGTGACTTCTTACTGAAAAACGTGAAAAATGAGATTTTCAAACCGGAAGTCGCGTTACAGAGAAGTTTTTTAGTTGTTATATAGAATTATCTCAAATGCTGCTAGAGAAAAAAAAGTGTGGATTAAGGAGTATACGGGTTATGCCTCGGTTGTTCCGCTGCCTGCAGTAAAATGGGAGAGGGGAGGGCAAAAAAATGACCGGATCGCGTACTTAGATTCTGAATTATTTAATACTGGCGTTATTAAGCTCTGTACGCGGAGGTCAATGGACGGCTTCATAAACGCTGAAACACGTATACGTATTAGCGGCGGAGCATCGACTATAAAAAAAAGAAGGCAGGCGGTTGGGGGAGGGGGATTGAATGCTCGATGAGAGTTTCAGGTATTACGAATAAGAGCATTGCGCAAAATGAGCCGAGCATGTGGGCACGTAGACACGCGTGGCCCTGATGGCCAAAAAAAGATGGAAGCAATATTGTAATAGTCACATGTGTTTGCGGTCCATTCTCTCGAGGCTTTGACAAGCTTCAGACGCCGAGCGCTCGAAACTTTGGTGGCATGCACGACGGTCAAATAGCTCGAAAAGTGCTGCGTGCAACAAAGAATTCCGCTGTGCGGACACGGCTGGTCCGGGCGAATCGCGCATGCCTTACTACGTAGATTAACGGAAGTGATGATAATGTCAGGGACGGGCGCCTCAATACCAGGGCCCGAGGCGATTGAAATACCATCCGCGGGAATTCTCGCAAGCTTCGTTATATCACGAAACTTCAAGTCTCTTTACAAGTAATTTTTTATTCGGGTCCTGAATCCTGGAACTTCGATTTTCGAGTAATCTACTTTGCATGGTTTCCGGGGATGCTCGCATCGACGACCTTCGATCGAAAACAATGCGAATCAAAGATTACATACCATTCGACTATAATATCAATTTTCATACAAAAATATGTACACGTTTGTCCTATAAATCGATAAGTACACAACTAACTCTCGTTTTCTTGCTTATTGTTGTTTTGTTTTTGTTTTTCTTTCTTAAGTAATGAAAATGAAATACGAGGATCATTGCAAAGTACAAATTTAAATATATCTTATTTACATGCAGTGCGGGTCGGGCTTTCTTGTAAACTGTTAATACGAGATAACATTTTTCATTATAATAATATTAATATTAATCATAATACGTAATATTACGAGTAAAAACTATCGTTATGATCCTGATGCGGTTTGGAGCAGTGAGCACGTCTCTCGGTGAATGCTGCCATTCGCGTCGCGGGTATCGTAGCACCTTTCGCCACCTGCAATCAATTGCCAAACGATTAGCACGATAATTCCAGTATCTTTCTAACGATATTGTAAAAAAAGTCAGTTTTTACAAAGCGAAAGATGATTTAACGGCGAATTACCTTGAACCATGGAGAAATTAAACTGTTCTCGGCGTTGCCGCGTTCCTCCCCTCGTAAACATAACAATTTGCTAAGGAGATCCTTGGCGTCGTTTGATATTGTCTCAAAGTATTCGTCGGGAAAGCAGAAATCACATTTCAATATATTGGCGGTAGTCTCTTCGACGGAGTCGTCGAGAAAAGGCGACAAACCACTGTAAATTAAAAATCCATTGTCTATAAACTACTTGTTAATCGCACCATCGAAACAACATTGTAACAATTCTTGTGACTCGTTTGAAATAGGTCGTCATAGCAGGTACAGTATATTTTTTTGTTACCGACCGTGGTATTTCACGTCGATGTACGGGTTCGTCATAACACAATCTGTTACAATGTTTTTTTTCTCTGGATCCAAAAAATCTCTCTGCGACTGTAGCTGAAATTACCTCAAAAGTACATAAATAAATACACCGGCGGCCCACATGTCCGTGTACGATCCAGTGGGTCTACCGAGCACCAGTTCTGGAGCAGCAAACTCCAAATCCGCCGGCGGCACGACTTCGTCCACCGGTCCCCTGACGGCTTCGCCTAAATCTACGAGTTTAACGATTCCGGTCTCCTGGTCGACCAATACGTTTTCCGGTTTGACATCCAAGTGACACTTGTTACGCTGATGAAGCCACTGCAGCGCGGATAACAACTGGCTCGCGTATTTGCTCGCCATCGCTTCGGTGTAATCAGTCTTATTACTCAGGTATACGAAGAGCGTCGGGCCTCGGACTCTGAAAGGATTTTCACACATGTTGAGACGATATTTTTTTTATCTTCGACTTATTGTTACGATAATTCTAATAATAACTTTCCGATAATTGCCACCCTCGGTGGAATGAAAAAGACCAATAATTATGGCACAATCAATTACTTATTTTGAGACACGTTCGGACACTAACTCGCAGACAGAACAACTCGATCAATATAAAAAAATGTATGTCAGCACCCGATACTCACAATTCCAACACAATCGTGTCGACACCGGGTTGCGGAGCATTTTCAAAGAGTGCGAAGGCTCTGACGATGTTTCCGTGATGCGTCGACGCAAGTAAGTCGTACTCGGCCCGCGTCAGGTTTCTCGATTGTTTGTGCCGGTGCGTTTGCTTGAGTGCAACTTCTTGACCCGTTCCTCGATCTCTGGCTCGCCGAACAACTGCATATCGTCCTTTTCCAAGCTCGTCGAGCTCCAAGTATCTTCCAATGAATTGCTCGGCTTCCCAGCTCATACTCTCGTCCAGCGGCAGAGTAACCACCGCTGAGGGCGACGTGCTGTTGCCATTTTTTCCAACGACCCGGAAGCTGTACGACGCGCCGGACGACAACTCGAGAACCGCCGGGGGACTGCGTACGTCCTCCAAAATAGGCATCCACACTAGAGAGGGTATTGTCCTGCACTCAACGTTGCAGACATCAGCGTCACGCTTTTCCCAGTCGACTTTGACCTTCGTCGTGCCCATTACGTACGCCCAGGTCGATCCACCGGTACCTAGACATTGGTAAATTTTATCGTCTGAGACTAAATATCACCTCCCCACTTTTACACAGTGGATGTTTCAGTTATCGACCAAAAACCTGATTAGCCCGTTGAAGAATTGTTATCGCAATTTCCGGGTAAGCTGACCGACAATCGCTTAACATGAATGCGGCAAACCATGGCAAATAAAAAATATTTAGCCGAGAATAAAATAATCTGTTTAGGACAGACAATGCGGCTTTTGTAACCAATCGTTTTACATGCTATGAATTTCAAATAAATTGTTCGATATACGAATGGTCCATTCCCGAAACATCCACTTGCGAAAATTAATCCTCGGAACTTACCGGCGACGCACAGCGATATTTTCGCCGAGCACGAACCATTGTCGCATTGAATATTGCATCGATAGACTCCCGAGTCAGTGAGCCTGCATCGCAATATTTCGAGATACATGAGCCCGGCGCTTTGACGAATCTGATGCCGTTCGTCCTGCTTGACGTCCCGTTCATTGCCGTCCTCCTTCGTCCACGTTATAACGGCGCCCTCGGCATTGCTTACTTCGATCGATAGTCTAGCTATCTCACCGGCGTTAACTCTGACCGGTGACGAGCCTCCCAGCACCTTCGGTGGTCCCTTTCTGTCCGGTCCCTTCGGTGCTCCGACGCAGCTTTTTTCGCCATCGGCTTTTCGAGGCCTGAACGACCAGGCTCTGCTGAACGACGAGTTCGGAATAAGACTTGCCGGTATCCACAGTTCCTCCTTAGCGTCCAGCGGCGAAACGACCAATCCTGGACCGTCCAGATGCGAGACGACGAGCTCGTCACCGGCGTGAAGCTTACCCCAGTCAGCCGCCAATCTCACGCGGGCACCCGGAGCGACCTGAGGAAGGTTCGTCGTTAGGTCAGACGCCTCACTCTTCTCCTCGAAGAAAATGCATGCGTTTTTTTTTGTTTTCCGTTCCTCATGCGATAATTTCCAGATGTTCCGATAAATACCAGCCGTGTCGGACACTGGGAGGTATTCTCCCATTTCTCATGCTCACCCACCGTAGGAAGCGGACAGCGTAGAGTAGAAGTAGCAGCGTGTGTTTTTTTATAGGTAGGAGTGGAAGTAGTGTAGTCAGTAGAAACAGCGATTAACTTATCGTCCCGATCATCATCATCGCCACCACCACCACCAACGTCACCAACCCTCGCTTCCCCAACGTGCTGGTTAGTCTAGTTTCGAGACGTAATTTCTTCGGATTTTTTTTATGCAAACATCTCTTGTACATATCATCTTTATTCTTCTCTTTTTTTCTACTATTGTAGGACACTTTGGACACTATATCATACACTTTTGTTTTTTTGTACTTTAAGGGGTCTGCTTTGTGATAGTTTCTCAAAATGTCTTTCTCGTTTCTTAGCTTCTTTTTTGTTGTTGTATTTAAGGTGTTTTTTTTTTTTTACTTTTTTTTAGTAATAGAAGTACGAGGCTCTGTCTTCGCAGTGACAAAAGGCAATACAATAGAGAGCGCATAGCGATAGGCATCAAGAGGAGGAAGCGGAAGAGTCCCTTGGCTGTAATAGAGTAATAACAAAAGAATTCTGGTAACCGACCGGCTTATATATATACATATATATATATACACCTTGTTGAACAAAACAATTTTTGTGATTTTTTTTGTATTTAAAATGCCGCGTGCACCAAAAAAATGCTACATGAATAATAGCTAGCTCACCGGAATGGAATTGGTGCGAACTGGCGAACGAGCACGTAACGTATTCCTAAATCCCTCGAGGAAATTAAGTTTACTCTTTGTCGGACTCGGCGTACGAGGTGGTTCGTTCTCGAGTCCTCCCGTGAGCGAACGCTGGACGGGCTGGTTCTTTCTCGGATGTCCGTTGCTTCGTTCTTTATTCGCTGATCCGGTAACTGTGAGGGTCGGCGGTATAGACACTGCTGATCGCGTCACTGGTTCCGGCGTTGCGCCACGGCTGTTACGGCCAGCAAATAATAAATGAATTCACAAAAACACAGTACCACGCTGCAATGTCATTTTTACAGCCCGTGTGATTTTCTGTTTTTTTCTTTAAGGGGTGATACGAAACTTTTTGTCAAGTTGTTAATGCAATTGTCCCAACTTCCGTGTACAGCCCGTCACACATCAGGCCATCCGTAGATTGGATGTTGGAAATACTGTACTTAAAGGCTTTCATGTCAAGCAGATTATTCTGTTTTCGATCAAAGAAGGCGCCATACATTTTTCGATTGTAGTTCGAAAGATTATCGACAATCCAGATTTTTTTTCTTCATTTAAGTTTTATGGAAAAGATCGTTAGTCTTAGTTGTCTCTTGGGCGGGTCGGGACTTAGCAAGCTACCAGTGGGTTAAGTTGCATTGCTGCTTGCAGTACTGTGTTTTTTTTATTTCGAAAAATCATAAGAGAACAAGCGGTTAATTTGGTGCTATGTGCAGTTAGACAGGTGTTGGCTAGTGAGGGAGACAAGAACTTACGATGCATCACACTCCAAGTATTCTTGATCAATTTATGATTTATTCTAAACGAAGTTGTTACGCTCATGAGTTGGTTATAATTTGATTTTTTTGTTTTTTTTTGTTTTTTTTTTGTTTCTTCCTCAAGTAATATGTAGTATTTACATACACTGTTGCCTGTTGCATACAGTGCGGTGTTTATAAACGTTATTAAAATTACTATAAATATATCGTACATTTTCGTCGTTATGTGTTATTGATACCATACGCTCTCAGCAAGCGCCCCCATCTCACATCGTCAATATATATATTTATAGGTTCATATATATATATATAATATATATGTATATATATATATATTCATTATATTTATATATGCACATTGGAACGGATTAGCAAATGTTATAGGCTCCAGGAGCGAGAACAATTAAAAAGTTATTAATTATTGCGAGAAGATTTCGAAGAAGCTAGGGACGTGATTTTTCTCTTTTTTTATTAAGAATTTTTAAAGGGCCCAGGGTGTGATTGGAAATTTTTTGTGTCGTGTGTGTGTGTGTGTTTTGGTTTTTCTTTTCGAAAGTAAAGTGGTTAAGGGCCAGGAGTAGAATACTACTGTTATCTACCTTACAGCGTTCGTTATCTTCATATAAAATATACAAAAATATGTTGGAACGAATATTCACAGGTTTATCGAGTGTTAAAGAGTCAGTGAGGATTTCTTAACTTTTTTTTTGTTTTTTCTTTTTTGTCAGTGGAAGGTAAGAGACGCTTACTGTGGGTATTTGGTAAGTTCCTTTTGGTAGGCGATCGGCGACTGTATAGCCTTGAGAAAATCGTGCTGAGTTTGCAGAATGGCTGTAATAGTGTCGAACCATTCCTGTCTGCGGGGTCCGCTGTCCTCTATCACGCTGCACGTAAATCCTAGACCAGGCGTTAGCGGATCCGTCGAACGGATCACAAATTTTTCCGGATCGTCCGGACAATCTTCTAGAATCATCTTATTTACCTAATCATAATAAGAATAAGCATCATCATTGAGTTTTTTGTCGGGGATATAATGATTTTTTTTTGTGGACTTTGAAGAATTGAGGACGGAACATTGACTCACCTGGATATGAGCTTTATATATGTAGGCAGGATTGGTAAACTGTGTTTTCTTGCCAACAGCCTCGCTGAATATAATATTTTGCTCGAAGAGAAATATCTGCCATTCGCGACCACGGGTCTGCGTATTCGCTAACTCGCCGACTAATAGCGGTCCATGCAGAATCAGTTTACCTTGCGCTGTTATTTTACCCTGTAATTATAGAGAAATGAAATTGTACATACGTTGGAATTTACACAGAAGTTTAGCTATAGGTCGCTGATTGTTGTGCGGAAAATTAGCGGACGAGTTCACAAGTTTGAATCGTATGAATTTATCGACTCCGCATCGCACTATCTCCTTTAAAACGTACGAAAAAAAAGAAACAGCCAAAACATAATACTAACATCGAAGCCCTGCAATCTCCCGACATCCATCATGTCGTTAGCTGCTTTTGGAATGACGCGCATTACGTGAGCCGCCGCTCTGAGATCCTCGATTTCGGATATCCTCTGCGTCCTTTCGGTTAGTCGCAAGGCTTCCCGAAGCAGTAACTGATACTTTGTAATCCTCTGCACCGGTTTGATCAATAGATCGCATAGTTGTAGCCGATGTCCGAGTTTTTGCCTCAATTCCTGCAAACAAACAAAACAATTTTACATCCATTGTTTTCAACAAAAATCCGTCGCGGAGAAATTTTCCGGCTGAGTTACCTCAAAGTAAGTGTCTATATACTCGGATACGATATATTCCGAGACCGGTTTGTTTTGACAGTACACAACGTACATGTGGAGCTTCCTTTCGTAACGTTTGAAAAGAGGACCGAGTTCCTCGGGGCGTTCCAAGCAGCGCTCGAGGGCTTTGAGGAAAAAGCTGAAAGAAAAAAAAAATACATTTTTATAGTTTACATTTGACTTGATTGCCTGTAAGATTCTCTCGTTTCGCGATGACGACGAACCAGACGCACTAACACTTTGATCACTTTACGAAACACAGTGGAATGGTAACCGACACTCCTCGTAACTTACTCTCTGTGCCACTCGTAGATTGCCTCGAGATTGCCAAAGACCATTTTGTCCTTGCCAACGCGTAGATCTTCCGGTAGTGGAACTTCGCTCTCGGGATCACGCATGTGAGCCATGTAGCCTTCGACGATCTGCCGGAGATCGTTGACGTAATCCCTCTCGGTCTCTACTAATTCCCTTATGACAAACTGTCGCTTCGTCAGGGCAGCTGTCTCGGGGTCGACCTCCTCGGTGATCGAAGGACCGCCGATACCGCTGTAACCGTCCTCGCCGGTCGATGATCTTCCCGGTGTTCTCATCAAGCTGTGGCGCTCCTGATTTTCCGTGTGTTGTTCCTATCGCGAAAATTGCATGTTTTTTTTTTTAATCCAAACGCATTTTCAAGCAGTTTCATTAAAATTGATTGTCGTCAATTATAAAATGTCTTCGGTACAGCGATTTTAGTATCGCTAAATTAATCATGCTTGAATTGGTCATTAAAACTCACCATTCTCTCCTTGACTATTTGTTCGATCTCAGCAAGGTCGGCCGTCGTAGCGCCGTCTAGAGTTTTAATGGATCGTTCCGAGGCCTGTAAACAGAAGAATTAAGAAGTTTCTTCTCGTACGCGAACTACTAACGTAGTAAACTAGAAATACTGACGGTTAATCCGTCTTTTAAATGCCCACACGCACGTAGTTCACGAAAGTAGGAACGATTAACGTTCTCGCTTCCTGCGAGTTTCTGCTGTACTGATGCCAGTCGGCTTATCAAAACCGCGTTCACCTTATCGCCGAGGAGTTTGCCTTCCCGACTACTCGATTTCGATTACTAACGTCTAATGTGCAACAGACTCCGCGAGACCATAACCGGAGAACGAAGCAAAATATGATTATTATTACCAACGGTCCACTAAGGTTTTTCTTTATCGTATTCATTATTATTGTTTTTTTAGTTCTTCGATGTCACGCAATTCTCCGAGTCCTATCTCGCGACTAACACGCATCGTCTGTGCAATATGAATTTCCATTACCCAGCACGTCTACGATATCCGCGAATGTGTATAAAAAAAACCGTGACTCAGAACCGGTAATGTATAGATGTGGAATATACGGAGAGTTACACATTCATTATCTTAGAGGCGGCTACGGCGCCTTCGACAATCGAGTCGATTGAGTACTAAGATATCGAAAGCTGTTTGCACACATGCTCAAAGGGAAGCCGGCGTAAAAGAAGGCAGATCCGAATCAAAGAGTTTCAGTATATAAAAAGAAAAGGTTGTATAAAAATCAATTTACAAAAAATAACTGAGCATAAGTAAATGTAACCCACGAGGCCATTTTTAAGTAACCTTTTCGAAAGTCGAGTGCGTAATTTTTGTTCGTCACTGACGAGTAACAGTTTGTTTTCCTCGATAAGTGATGCTTTTACAAATTTACCAGAGTATTTGCTCCGTTACGCTGCTGGATCAGCATAAAAAGAGTTTACAAAATGTGAACAAATTTTGACGATCGTTGTATCGTTGAGGCATCCTCAAGAAAAGGCGACAATGTGTGGGAGAAATGTGAGAACGTCGGGAAACCTCTCTCGAAGATAAAAACTCATCTGTAGGACAACTTGGAAAATCGGGGATAGTAACTGTGAAAAAGTTTCCATTTGGTTTATACGGTCTGCACTTGAATATTGGAAGACATGTCGACTACGTGTTTGCAGGCTCGGTGTACATATACAGGGGATGCACATAAAAATAAATCAAGGTCTTACTCGTTTGCCGGGCAATTCGTCGGGAATAGTGGAGCCGGGTGGACCATTTCCGGCGGCTACGAGTATCGGTTCGGTTATTGGTTTCATCGGTGGCGGTAGTTCGAAATCGTCCTCGCCGTCCTCGCCGCCGTTTTGCTCGAGGAACGTCGGTGCCTCTCCGTCGTCGAGCTCGACCTCTTCCTCCTCCTCGCCCTCGGAAACTGCTCTCCCTGACTTGTCTCCGGTTGGCAATTTGAAACGTTTGTCTGAGCCGGTCTTTTTCAGAGGCGTCGGGCGATCCGCTGCCGCGGTCGTCGTCTTCTCCACTTTACCCTGACTGAGCTTCCTCAGGGGCGGGGGCAACCATTTCCTTCTGCAATATAGACACGTGACGTCAGAAATCGTGGACGAATATAGTAAATAGACATGGTACATCGTCGGCTCGGGTCGTTTCGTATTCGTAAAAATAAAATTACATTTTTTTATTCCATAAAAAGAAGAAAAGAAATAACTCTACCGTCGTTACATTTTACCTCGATAGATGGGAAACTTTATCGCAACAATGGATCGCGGAGAGCAGAGATTATCTTCTGGTACGAGGTTAGTTCTGGTAAAAAGAAAGAGATTTTTAAACCGAAACCGAGTTATTTTCGGTATATCTCCGGAAATCTAAATATCCGTTTTCTAAATTGAAATATCATTATTTATAGCGTGGACGCGAAGCGCCGGTCTCACAACGACCCGCTAGTTTAATAATAATAAAAGATGTTTTATTCCAAACTCCGACGTATTATTTGCCGACATAAATATGACTAACACGCTCACGGAAGACACGGCAAAGTTTATTTGCGCGTGTGTATCTTCCGCCCCAGTCGCTCCAAAAGTTTCGAGCTGATTGCTGTTTGCACAGCGTTTCGCTGCAGGCATAGCAGATGCATAGCGAATGCTCTCGCGGGTCATTCTTACTCGATGCGCCAAGCGGTCTATTAATGCTCCGCATTCAAGAGACTACTGCACTCGTCTATTGTCCAGGAATACAAATGTTTACGTTGTGGAAGAGAAGTGAATGAATCGCGTCATAGTCGTTCAGCGCTATGACGACACTGAGATTATAATCCAGCTCACGCCTCGACTGTGAGATAGATTAAGCGAGATGAAACAGAGGCATCGGCTGGTGCCCAACGTGCGATCGAGGTTTATCAACGGTCGAGTTCGAACAAACCTTTGGGACACGTGTAACTTCGATCTATCATTATTACTACTACATTAGTGCGTATTGAATGTACCGAGAAACATATCGCGAAAGTAGCTGCCAGTTGGATATTACCGCGTATCGTGCGAATGCACCTGCCGTTAATGGAGAGAGACCCGCCGGCCGACACGCGATGACACGCGACACTGCCTCTCGTCGATGCATTCGCGACGGAGCGCGTGACATGATTATTAAAGCACTGTCGATACGCGCTCCCGATGATTTATCGAGGAATTCACCGAAAGTGTAATAGATGGAATCTCGCGTGTATGTTGTATTCAAATTGCGATTATTAGTGTGTTATCATTATGTAGATGTTATCTTTGTATTATTTCGAAGAACTATGGAATATCAATGTAGGGTGTGTTATAATGCAATTCTAGGAAATTTATGCTAGTGATTTCTTTGCCGTATTAGTCGTAACTTTAATTAATTTATATATTGGTATGAAGATATTTGCATTCCTAATTTTACCATCGGCAAAATACCAAATATTGCCGATGCACTTGAGGTTTCTTTTTTTTTTGAGAGTGTGCACTGAATCGTGCGGTGCCAAAAGTTACATTTTTAAAATATAGTTTAATCTCGCAGGGATAAAAATATGTTTGTTGGGACAGGGAGAATTTTGTTACCGTGACTAATTTACCTGCTTCACATAATATCATTTTGTTCGAGTATGAAACACGATTTCTCTCCGTGTCGACGAACATGAATATTTCGTTTGATCTATTTATTTTGCATATTCTAACGTTTCTCCAAAATAATACGGTCCATACGTATTTTTGTGAGTATTTAAAACAATTGATTTTGTTCGTAAAGTGAATTGAAGAATCTCTCGCGAAATCTTTTATGAAATCGAGCCAAACACACAACTCATATTTGTCGAGCAACCACAGATTAATCGAATCGTTTTAATTGAACAGCAATTGCCCGTCAGCTTATCATTACATTTACCGCCCATATCGCACATGATAAATGATCCCCTCGTTTTGGGCAAATCGAATTGCATCAACCCCAATGCAACAGCCTGCAACGATTTGTTGTTTTTTTTATACATAATAGCTAATCACTCTTTAACTCACCCGCTGAATCCTCGCCTCTTGTTGCCCGGTGAGCTTGTACTGGTGGATCCATTCCCGTCGTTTCCAACAGTTTCTGAAACACGGCATACAAAAGTCCCTCGTGAGAATACAGCCTTAACACAGCAAGCGCACAACGGCGACAGCTCGCTACAGGTTAAGCCCGTACTTGGCAAACGCGCGTAATGTTTTTTCGCACTTCGCAAAATTCCCATTTTTGCACGAGTTCACGTTTCTCACAGTTCATTAACTTCTCGCGGATTCATTAATTTGTCTACAAAGTTTCTGCAATAATTAGTCAATTATTTGTCAATTGTTTCTTTTATCTGTCCGTGTTGTTTTAATTTTTCTAACTGGTCTCGCCGAGGAAATAACAACTTTAAAGAAGCTCCTTTACACCGACACTTCGCACGCTTGGCAGGGAAAAAAATTTCGCGCACTTCACTCTACGCGAGAGGAAACTTATAAGAGGTACGATCCCCTGCTCGGACTCGTCTGCGACTCGCCGGAGGCTACACCCTCTCGTATATTGGAAAAGCCCGGAATACATTCCTTCACTCTTCTTCGTACGCTCCGATTGTTTGAGATGAGCAATCGCGGGATTCTCTCACCCACGGTTTCGCTGAAATCCTCCTTCCAAGTTTGCTTTTCTTAACACCGTCGGTTATTCGTTTCTATCGTCTCGTTTCCGCCCCGCGGAGTATCGTGGCCGATCGGAACAATTTGCGACAACCTTTAAGATAAAGCGAAGATAAAGATTCTTCGAAGTTCTTATATTAGCGACAGTTCGACTTCTTCGAATAATAAAAACAATCTCGACATTTTTATTTTCGCGACAATCGAAACCGTACGTGGGCTCAAAGTTATTCAACGTTCAAAAACAAACACAAGTTCTGAATTTTCATAATGTCGGGAAGATATCTTTTTTTTTTTAAATGATATCATTTCAGAATCTGAGAAATGTCGCACCATACTGTGAGACAAAACTGGTCCAGCGTTTAGTTGGCGTATAATGCACGAACTGCTGCATAGTAATTTTAGCATCGTCTATCTCGCGCGACGGACCGAATTATCCGCTGTTTTTGCTGCGTCGGGGAGACACTCGGAACGCAACCCGGAAGTACCAATATCGCTGCTCCGCAACGGCAATGACCGTTTCTGTGTCTGCTGCTCTGTGGACTTTACTCGAACTTCGAGCACGCTAGCTTTTTTACGGTTTTTTATCCACTGCCTATAAAACTTGGAACGTCGCACATGCACCGTAGTGTCAATCACTACACTTGCAAAAATATGATTTTTTTTTTAAATTTTTCACTGAAGTTCTAAACTATCCTGAGAAGTTGAGAAAAATACAGCTTTTTTGTCCTCCCCGTGCACCAGTACCGAGACGTGGATACGCGGACGCGCGCTCAGCTACCTCGATTAATTTTTATTTTCTTCACTATGGAAATTTTGTTTGCGACTGATACTCTTGAGAATTCGAGACTGTTAAGCAGAACGATTTACAGCTTCGTGGAGAGTCGGGGAAAGTTCGAACCAGTCGTCTCGACAGGCCGGCCGGTCAATCCTCACCGTGTCGTATATAAAACGTTAAAGGTTCCTGAAACAAGTAGCGAACGGTGATGACGACGAGACATATGGAGGTGGTTTGTTGGCGACGACAACAGGGAAACGACGACGAAGAAGCCGAGAACGAGGGGTCTCCCGCTCGGAAATAGTTTGTCCCTCGATCTCGGACTTCATCTCTCTCGGGGCTCTCTTTCGCGCAGGGTTTGGTTCGATTCCAAGTTACTATATCATCGAAGCTAAAGGTCGGTGCGACGTTATAGCCAGCGTGAGAAGAGTTTCGAGGATGCTTTTGACGTCAGGCTATGTGTGTGTGTGTGTGTGTCGCCTATGCTAACTGCGCTACGTATTTTTAACTTGGACTATAGACAACGCAATTTGATTTGATCAAAAATATCAAGTAGATGTGTCGCACTTTCGGAACGACAGTGTAAAGTCTTATATGGTAAAGCCGTAACACGGTTAAACTGTCTTTCTGAGGGTACAATATTGGAGTTGGTACCGGAGCCAACTGTTACATATTGAAGAAATGTCACATGTTGTAAAAATACTACACATTGTGAAAATGTAACATGGTGTAAAAATGTTACATATTGTAAAAATGTAACGTGTGAAACATGTGACCGTGTAGGCCGATAACACTTTTTACCTGGTAGTGTAAATCAATTATATTACTAGGTCAGATAACGTCGCTCACAGAAAGCGCGTGTCAAACAATACAAGTGCATATAATATACCGCAAAATCAAATGTCTTATAATGGGAGATACCACTTTTATTCTCGCATGGGATTCAATCTTCACCGACGTTCGAGGTCATCCGGCCGCTTCGTGCACAAAACGCAGTATACAGCGGTACAATCTCGTGTGCCGCTTTTTTTTTATCGCGCCCCGCGGCGCCATATAAGTCGACTGGACACTCGTTAGTCATTCTCGCCTTACAGTCGATACCAGCCGACAGATAAAACTGCATAATATATGAGCCATTCCACGACAAGTGGACCGTCCCCATTTTCGCCAAGCGACAAAAACCGTTCGTATGTAGGGGAGAGCGGTGCGAAATGGGACAGTGACGGCAAAACTCAATTTTCCAATAATTTTTAGATGCCCCATTTTGTCCCAACGCTACATCCGGATTTTCAATCTCGTTTGGCCCACACGCACGACCATCGCAGCCATCCAAAAGTTATTGGAAAATAGCTTTTTGCTTCGTTATCCCGTTTTGCCCCGCTGTGCCATTTCGTCGCGTCTCCCCTATATTCAAAACCACCAACATTCTATACCATTTTCCGAGAGTTTCTTGATACACGCGAAATTCAAGGAATATAATGACGAACAATCCCTTGCGCACTTCGTATGAGGGGATTCCTGGTGCATTGAAATCCAATCTCGATTCACTATAATTGATCCGACTTTCCGACGCATAACAATCTCGTTCGCTTCCCAAAAACAATAACGGCTGTTCGGCGAGACCGAGCCGAACAGACGGGAGTAATAACGACCCGAGAGATGGAAATTGAAATCCTGAATAATAGATTGATTGAATTTCGAAGCCGGCTTTCCGTTTGAACGCACGAGAGAGTACGGGTTTGAGGATTCCCCGAGTTCATCCGAGTGCACCGAAATGCTCAGATGAAAACTGCGCGACTCGTCGGCATGTGCCAGTTTCGGCATGGAAAAGCTCGTCTATTTTTATAATGTTTTTCTTCTTATATATTTTTTTAAATTCTATTTCATTGCTCCTCGTTCACGAATCGCCCGCGCGCTTTGTTTTTCGACGCGAAACATAAATTAAACGAATTAAAAATAATCCAGTGAGTGAACGCGTGCATAACATTATTAAAAATGTTAACGCTCGCCAATTCTCGGAAATAGAAGGTTGTACCCGGTCGATAAAGGCGACGAGAAAGTACCGGTAATAGCGAGTTGCTAGGGATGCGAAACACGCGACTGCTCGGCTGACAAAGCCGCGCGTGGATGCGTGAGGCGAATTTTGTTACAATAAAGGGGGAACAAAAGAGAGATTTTTTTTTGTTCTTTTGCAAATATGTATTTTTTGCGAAGAATAGAACCCGGGTCATAAAAATATACGACCGGAGAATTAACCGTACTTTTAACATGAGACCCTTGTGCAAACGAGTGGGGATTAAGAGGGGCGGAGTTGCTCGTGGTTTTGACCCGTCATCGTTATTAAATGACCCGGTTATATCCTCGGCTCGGAAAGGTCGTCTCTCGCTATTGATCGTTAGCCTCGTTACATCATTAGCGTACGGGGCGTTAATGAAAACTTGATTTCCGAGTGAGCGGAGAAACTTCGTCGTATATAGTTGCAATTAATCCGGGACGAGACGGGCATATGGGTACGATGGATAAATTGTTACAGTGAAGATAATTGGAGCGTCCGTTAATGGGGAAATCCTGGCCGCACGATAACAGTTTTCCACACTCGTCTCGAAAACTTGGAAATGAGGATTTCATTTTATTATGTCGGCGAGCCGGGTACGAATAAATTAAAAATTAATCCACGTACCAATTTCTCGCGGAGGATAATTACATAATAAAAAGTAATCCATTATCAATGTGACTTTAAACACATTGTTTTTTTTTTTTTTTTTTTTTTTTCCATTGAAAGTCGAACGCTCGGATTACCGCAATTTCCATCGGCTGTATCTTCGGGAGGCGATGGTCTCTCTGTGATCCTCGATTCGCCGGAGATACATGCTCTCCAAGACGGGCATCAAAATAGTTGGACACCGACCAGAAACACACAAAACCCGAGATCTCGGTATTGCGACAGGGGAAAAACATTGAAAGACAATCTGGAGCGGCGAAGTGAAAGGAGGATCATGCGCGAGTAGCGGATAAAAAAGAAATAGATACATAAATTTGTCGCGGATGCTTTTGCTAAAGTTGCCATCTTACGTGCCAACTTTTTCATCGATGATCTACGGGTGAAAGTTTCCGACAGAAATTTTAGGGAGCGTCTAGCGGTATCTCGGTCGGAGAACGGCCCGGACTCCAACCGGACGTTGCCGTTGATTTTGGGCTGATCGTATGTGCTCGAATAGCGCGGGTCCATGCCGATTCGTAGGCGTGCGTTTGTGCGCATTATCTTTTCCCTCAAGCGGCGAGGGAACCCGGACTGCGTACCGTTGGAATTAGAAGAAGAAGATCCGGAGCCGAAGTAATCGCGCGAATGCGCGTTATTATGATTCTGGATAAGTGCCAAACTAACGTCTACGAATGTTCCAATAATGGAACAGTGGGTTAAGACCCGATTAGCGGAGTGGCGATGAGACTCGTCCGAACGACGAAGTCGGAATGTGCCCGTAATCCGGGTTCCTCGAATTTTTGCATTTTTGCTTCTCGGAATTACTCACGGGTGATTGAACGTTACAAAAAAAAAATCCGATTTTCTCTCAGAAGCTCGCCAACAGCGCTGTGTACTGTAGTCGTGTGAAGAAAAAACTACTTTTTCGATCAGAAATACATTATTTCCAGTTCGAAATACTAATTTTTCGACCAGTAGTGACGTCATACGGAAATACGTCACTTCCGGTTCTAAAACCTCAGTTGTCGACCGGAAGTGATGTCATACCGGAAATTCGTCACTTCTGATTCTAAAACCTCTGTTGTCGACCGGAAGTGATGTCATTACGGGAAATACGTCACTTTCGGTTTGAAAACTTCATTTGTCAACCGGAAGGGACGTACTTTCAGTAATTCTTTATTTATTTATTTAATTCCGATATTTGTATTCATCCAGAGTTCCGACATTTTTATTTATCTCGACTTCCGAGACTTTTGAGTTCGGATGTATCGATAACGTTATCAAACCAGTAGGCATTTGGGTCGAATTAACAGAATCGGTTTAACTAATTATTCTCGAGGTCTTTCGGCGAAGTTACCGAAAACCGCGATAAGAGCCCCACACACACGTACGTTTTGAAACGAGGGCAACACGCGTTACCACTTGTTCACGGTTTGTGCTCGCGCCTCTCGTTCGCAGATAACTTAATTTCAGCATCGCTGATGACCGAGAGGTCGCAATCATTCTGAAAAGCCTCAGCACTTTGACCCAGCGACACACCGGAAATGTCTAACTCCGGTAGTTTCGGATTCACGGATACCCGGGAAATGCCCGGAAAGTGTCCCGAGCAGGAAAAAAATAAAGACGCGAGAAAAAACCGCGACGGTAAAATATTGCAGCCGGAAATTCAACAAAAAGCCAGAGAAACGTAACGGTGGTAATTCTGTTTTCTAACTGGTTTAGTGTCGCTCCACTGAATTACTGAAGGCACAATTAAAAATTACACAGCAGGTCTGTGTTTTATAAGCCGCGGTATGTTTTGTTGCGGACACGGAGAGGTTTTGTAATTCCGGTGCGCATTAAAAAGTGTCCAGGCTAGGGAGACCGGGAACAATGGGAATACTCTAAACTGCAGATGTGGGGCAAAATGGAGTAGCGCAAAATTTTTCTCGGATGACCGGAATAATTGTTACGTATTATTTCGGGGAATTCACAAATAGGTAAATCAGTGGAAAGTCAAAGAAAATGTTTAATTGGTCGGGGAACATTGACGAAAAGTCATGAGATTTTTTCTGACCGTGTTTGAGGGCAAAAACATTACGTATTAAGTGAGGTAATGAGCTTTAAATTTTTATTACTCGCAAATCATGATACTTTTTTTTAAGGCAGCTCGGAGCTCGAACGCAATGCGGACATGGGGTCGACGGTGGCCTCCTTGGGATTCAGTGAAGGACTCTCGAACGGAGTCTTATATGGAGTTGTCGCATAAATTTCGAGGTTCTCCGTTTCTCTCGCTCTCCCAGTATCGAGGAGTCGATAGCGTTTCTTTGCCTCGACCGATCGGAGTAACAATCGGTGGAATTTCATTTCGATGCTCATCCGCGTTCTATCTTTAGGATCTTAATGAGCAAACATTTTTTCAGTCGATATTTTTAACAAAATTTAAAAGTATAAAATTCAAAAGAGGGAGTGGAGATACTTTGTCGTAAAAAAAACCTCGAATATAACGTAACTATTGTCGATAAATATAAATAAAATATTTCGAAACCTGAGCTACCGATCTATGGTCCGAATAAAATCGCGAAAGCGCGAGGCGCAGTTCCAAGTATACCAAAGAGATCGCAAACCTCGACGAGTAAATCCCAAAGGTGGTAGGGAGAGTATTCCGACGACAATGGCAGCAGCACGACGATCGTTCATAGCGAACAGATAATTCGCATAATATTCGAAGAATCTTGTGTTTTTAATGTAAATAATATAAACACAGCGGGAACGCGGTGTCGGGACGAAAAATTGGCGCGTTTGTCGCGCGGAAGATAAATCGCAACTGACGAATCTGACGCGGACCGTTTCCGCGGCGAGACCAGCGCGTTTCTCTTATCTCAAAAACTCCTCGCTCGCCTTCGGCTTGTTAGATGTGTACACGTATACACATATGTACATATATTACAGTTGTTCGGACGCACGTATGCAGAGCGCTCCTCCCGGTTTTTCTCGGACGCGCAATTACACGCGCGAAGTGTGTAGGTGTATCTGAGGGAATCGCGCGACCGTCGAGGCGTTAGCGCGCGCCCGGCTAGGTGAAACGGCCCGAAGAGATCCCGGCTGACTGGTTGAACGCGACGCGGTTATAAATATTATTAAATAATGCGATAGCGAAACGAACGACGAGTGTGCACTGTGGCCCGAAGCGAGGATGCCGAACGGCGGCGAAAGGTGTTGGACGACGAGGGGGAAAGACGATTCGATTAAACGCGTCGCGATTCTCATTTCGACGAGGACGGGCTTCGGTGCCGCGGCGCCGGGACTGCGAGACCACGATTTATTCGCCGAGAACTCCATAGGTCTAATATTAATTGTTTTTTAATTGCAGATATCAATTTATTGATTTGTTTAATTTTCACCGCAATTTGTCCACCACGCTGTATAGAATTTTCGCATTCGTACGATTCGTGTGTGCAGCATTAAAAAGTAATTAATTTACTGATGGTAATCGATGGACATTCACATTCGGCATTACCATGATTTAAATCGGACGATAAACAATAAAAGGTCCAACTCCTTGTCGCAGTGCGTTTGTCCGAAATTTATCAATATCGCTATTTTATTAAATAGGGGAGAGCGGGGCAAAATGGGGCAATGGGGCAAAACGGGGTTTTTGGGCAAAACTAAATTTTCGAATCATTTTTGGATGGGACAAGGTTGCAAAACTGAGCAGAAAAGCCTGATGTATCCGATAGGGCGAATTTGGGCATCCAAAAATTATTGGAAAATGACGTTTTGCCCAAAAGTCCGTTTTGCCCCGTTGCCCCATTTTGCCCCGCTCTACCCTACAACATAAAGAAAGACTTTCAGTTTCCCAATTGCAATCACAGGCAATCAAGTTTCGAAAATTCAATATAAAAAAAAATATATAAGAAAAAACATGGGTAACGAATCTAAAAAGATTCGATTCGGAACTTCAGTCCTCGCGAAATCCGGCACAGACTAAGATCCTCCCGAGCCGCGCCTGCGCTGCGTTTCGTAACAAGATCGAAGGAGGCAGGGCGCAGCCTTCGCCAAATTACCCCAAATGCCCATCAATGGCAAAACAACATCGGTCAGAAACGCACGTGCGCATGGCACAAGTACTTTGAAATTGGATAAGTGCTCGTCAATCCATGAACACATAGACCCATTACTATTATATATCGCGACGATCCACGCGCCTTAGACTCCCTCCCACCTCGTTCCCTTTGTCGTACAGTTTCCACGGTCTCGTCGTTACGATTTCGTACTCGCCAGTCCAATGGCAGTAACGACGCTTCTATTACGTCCTAAATGTCCTAACGCGGCGCGTGTAAGTTGTCGTCGTCGTTGACGACGAGATGGTGTACCGAGACGCACAGATGCGTGCGTGCACGCGGGGTGGAAAATTGCGATAGGTCGCGCGGGCCGCCGGCCGGACGGAGGCTGCGAACTGGTCAAGGACACGCGCTCGTGCGTATTGATCGAGTGCTGAGACACAGAGCTACTGCGCTACCCCGAGTAGTCGGTACACGTACAAGTGGAGAACCGGAGAACGTAGGATATATATATATATATCTATATATATATATATACATACATATATACCTATACATATAGTATATATGGTCTGCTAAGAAATAGAAGGACGTAACTGTGTGCTTTAACATGGGATTTATGCCTTTCTATTTCTCAGCTGTATGTATACTGCGTACATAGTATTTATATGTATGTATTTATATATATATATATATATATATCCATGTGAAAAGAGGATCGCGGGGCGCAAGTGCCACCGATCCCGGATCCCGTTCCAATCTTTAACGACACCCTTTCCCATACTCGCTTTTTCTTCGAAACACAGACTTTCATCGAGCTCCCTCTGTCTCCTCTGATCTGTATTTGCCTTGCTATTTCTCCCTCCCCCCCCGTGTGTACCCGTTGATCTCGCTTTCCGCTCTTCGGCGTCGCAGCAGCGGGAGCAGCAGCCCTTCGGAAGCTTCCGCTCTTCATTTTTTTTCCTCCGTTTTTCTCGGTCGAAGTCCCGGCGTAGTTCAACGAAGCGGCATCCTCGGCACCCATACGAAATCGACGAGCTGCAGGCACACCCGATGAGGAGACAACGTCGACGTCGGAGCGCTGACAAATTCGATCGACCTTGCGTCGGCGCTCGGGAGAATTAATTGCTCCTCTTAAGCATCAGCCACTCTACTCCAGCTACGACGGGATTAACGGTGCAGGTGTGTTCTCTCCGCTCTTTCCGTTCGTGCAAGCCCGACGCTGCAGGGACTCCTCTATATGGGAAACGCTCGAGAGGCTTCACTCTCGCGTCGTGAATTACGTCGTCGGCAAGGATATAAATCTCGCAGTGATGCCGCTCTTATGGCGGGGCTGTTTTGCCTATGTTGCGTCAAGGGGAGGACGTACGAGTTGGAACCTCGTTTTGATGGATTTTTTTTTCTCCGAGCCGCAGTTTCAATTCTTCTAGAGTACTTATTCGAAATCCTCAGGAGGCATGACTATTTGTACTATACGGTTGAATTTTCGTTTCGTATGTTATTGAAACATTTAAATTGAGTTCTAGACAACACTCTATCCTTGGCACCGGTGAAGGAGTAGAAACGCTAATTTGTTGGATTTTAACGCCTCATGATTTTTAAATAATTAGCGACTATTGAATAAAAATAATAAATAATAGTTAAAAGAAATTCAAATCCATACCAATAACCTTCGATGCGAGGGTAGTCACATAAAAATGTTGTCCACTTTCATCATCCGTAGGAGATACCAATTTGAGACAAGGTTCGATCTTGGTACTTCGGGATAGAATTTTATGGACATTTTTTTTTTAATAGTTAAGATTTTTTTTCAAAATATTTACGTCTTCTCGGGAATTATGCAGGGTATAATGAATTATATTAGCGCCAAGCTTCCGTATGCAGATGAAACGTCAATACGGTGTCTTCCATGCCTTTTTTTGGCAGTCCTGACCTCATTCCATTCCCACAATGAAATGCACCTGGACTTTTCCATTATTCCTGCCGAGAGTATATTCGCGAGCGGCATACGCGTAATTATCTGTATCAGCGTTAGAGAGGGTTGTGATTTTTCGCCGTACGGCAGCTGAGTGCTGAGCACGTACAGAATCAAGCTAGCTAGCATTTTTTTCTTCTCCAATCAAGGGAGTGATGACAGGAAGATAATCGAGAATACAATCGGTAATGTCTGAGACTTCCGTGGATGAATTTATCTCGCTGTGTTCTCGGTCAAAGGAAAAATTACTTACCTACTGCAAGTGTTACTATCCAGACAGTAGTAGCGAGTATACAAATATTTGGAATCCAATTCTACCGTACGACTCTAAGTGTTCGAGATTATTTTCCCAGCCTTGACGAACCGTAATGCCTTGAAACTTCCATGTCCGCGACGTTGGTCGCGACTGACGATATAATGGAACGGAGAGCCGCTTTTGCATACCAATTGACGTCGATTAGAGTACTCACCGGTGTCCTCAGTGTTGGTTACGGACTGTTGAGCAATTCCTACAGTGGTTTGTTGCGAAGACGGCGCTTTCCTGGACGGGGACGTTTTGCACGATGTAGTCGGTGGTTGTTTGAGTGCGCTTGTCGGTACGAGGCCTTCGGGCGGTGGGTCGGACTGTCCCGGGGCCAAGGGCAATCTTACCAGTGTCCACTCGCCGCCACCGGTATGGCCACTTCCGTTCTCCAATACCTCGACCTGTTGTCCCTTGGTTACGGTCAGCTCTCTCGAACCGGGTGCCGCTGTATGGTCTGCGACTACCCACGTCATCTCGACCACTCCCGTCTGCTTGTCCGAAAATGGAAACCGAGAAAAGAAGAGAAAAAAAAAACATGTATTAAGATATTAAATTAATTGTGATAAATCTTCATCAAAGTATAAACGACGCCTGCTCTTGACGTCGAGAAACTTTTGCTTCCGCAACTGGGGATATTAATAAGAAGAAATAAATACGGGAGAGAAAATATCTCTTGCGAAACGAGACGTGAATGGCAAGAGTATCTGTGACAACGGACTGCCGGCAATTTCATTCCACGAGTATTATTGCATGTACCTATATGCACATATATGGAAAAAAACACATGCATTAAGATATTAAATTAATTGTGACTGAACTTCGTCGAAGTAAAAAACGATGCCCGATCTTGGCGCCGAGAATCTTTTGTCTTCCGCAACTGGAGATATTTATGGGAATTAAATAAACATGTGACAGAATATATCTTGCGAAACGAACCGTGAATGGGAAGAGTATCTATGACACCGGATTGCCGATACTTCCATTCCACGGATATTATTTCACGTATGTATATGGACTTATATGTAAAAAAAACACATGTAGTAAGATATGAAATTAATTGTGACAAATCTTCTTCATAGTATAAACGATCCATGATCTTGGCGTCGAGGATGTTTTGCTTCCGCGAGAGATATTTATGAAAAGAAATAAATGCGCGAGAGAAAAATATCTCTTGCGAAACGAAACGTGAATAGCAAAAGTATCTGTGACAACGGACTACCCGTAATTTCATTCCACGGGTATTATTTGACGTATGTATACGCGTTCGCCTCCGGTGAATGAAGAGTATGCCGTTTCAATCTAGTGTTTCGTTGCCTCCAGTGAAACACCATCGACCATCCGTGTGTTCGCTCCAGACGAGGACGCCCGTCCGATGTACGGAAGTGATAGGCGAGCCGTCGGCACGCGAACTTCCTCTGTATTCACACGCGCTCCCGAGACTTGTTAATTCGAGATGACACGAACCAAATCAATTTGTCGAAATTCTCTCACGACTGGGACAGTGCACAGGCTCGTCTTCGAGAAATCTACGTACTACGCTTCTTACGCTAGGGCATTTTTTCTGCGCGTGCGCGAACACAGTTCTCGCTTTTTTAATGCTATTCACTTTTTACTTTCAATCGACTGTGGTCCGCAAACGATATTCACTGCTGTTATTCATTCTGCAAACACTTACGAATATAAAAAAAGCATGGCCTTCTGTTGCAACGAGAAGCTTTTACAACGGAAAGCCATAGTACAATCGCAACGTTGTAATTTTTTCTCACGCAAACTATCCATGCCCGACGGAGCGGCGACCTACGGTGAGCCCTTCGCGCTCGAAAGGTCCTCCTCTATGAATGAAGCATTTAATAATAGCCCCCCCGTTCGACGCTTATCTTTATAAATAAACATGTATGGAAGCGTTGCAAAAATAATCTCCTGTTGCATCCGCGAGTTCATCTTTTTATATCCGCATGATTGGCGAGATTGATCGTTGCCTCGCTTGAGAACCACGCGGATCTCAGTCATCAAAATTTTGAGCTGATGGGTTTTTTGTTGATGTGACCGTCGTTAGTCGGTAAAATAGATACCTGCAACTTTCCTTTCGCCTAGTCTACGAAAACAGGGCATTTCCGATCGAAAAGAAAATGCTCACATGATGTAGGGGAGACCGGGGCGCGATGGGCCCCCTAAGCAAATAATGCGGCTACAACGCTGCCGAAAGCATAATTTATTGTTTGTCATCCGACAATGCTATTTTCAGTTTTATATCGTTTCCGAACAAAAATTGTCCGGGGTGAAACGGGCTACCCTTAAATTGTTCACTTTTTCAACCCTTGCCTATACTAGGGCTGTAGAGATAGGCCAGCCTAGCCGGCTAAAATATCTTGTCCGGCTAATGGATTTTATAGTTTGGCCGACTAATCCGTCTTAGCCGGCTAATCCGTTTTAGCCGTCCAAGTGCATAAAATCGAGCCCCTTAATGTCGCATTGCACTTTAGGCAAAAAAAGTCGGCGGATTCGTGTTCAGCGCGCTAAAATACGTTGCAATACGTGACAGTTAATTTAAAAAAAAATAAAAAAGTTTCGTCCAAAAATTGCAAGGCTACCTCTTTCAAGTTCATTTTTTGCGTTTCTCAATGTCCTGAAACGACACGATAAAACGATTGGGAAACTTCGGACAAGGTCCTATATTGTGTACTTTTTTCCGTAGATCACGATGGGCATCTTGGATTTTTCCTAGCTCCATTGGGAGCCGAGATATCAACCTTTGAAAATCACGAAAATCGACGTTTTTTCAAAAGTGGCTCAAACATTGAAAAATCGTTGTTCATTCGATTTTTTTTGTTTCAAAGCTATATTAAATGTATTTCTTCCGCTGATCACGAATATAACAATTATTTTATCCCCAACCCAATATTTTCCATTTAAATCCCCAAAATACAATTTTTCGTGCATTAAATCAAGCCCCTTAATGTCGCATTGTACTTTAGGCCAAAAAGTTTGGCGGATTCTTGTTCAGCGGCCGAAAATACTTCGGAATACGTTGCAGGGAACATTAGAAAAAAATTAAATAAAAATTCGTCAAAAAATGCCACGATTGTATTAGCTTAGCCGGCCAAACTATAAAATCCATTAGCCGGATAAGACATTTTAGCCGGCTAGGCCAGCCTATCTGTACAGCCATAGCCTGTGCTGTCCATACATCTTGAGTTTCCCAATTTCTACCCGTCAGTAGTAGCTCATGCGCCCTTGCAGCCTTCTAGTTATTTTATTTAGGGTGGCCCATTACGCCCCGCGTCAGCCTGATTTTTCACCAGCCCATCTCGCTCCGGTCTCCCCCTACTAGATATAGACACACATTACACACAGTGCACATCCTCGCCTTGTCTTTCCATCGACTAAAAACACCGAGGGGGAAAAAATGCTCAAAAAATATTGCCGGCAATTTTTCAGCCAACTTTTCTCACAAGTCCTGTCCATCCCATCCGAAAAGAAGCACCACTGCCCCATGTAACTTTCTCTCCCGCGCTATGTGAGAATTAGTTTTTTTGACGATAATCCCAAGGTACAGTTTTCTGTTTTATCGATCGTAGACTGCAGAAATTATCTTAAAAAGAAAAATAAATATCCAAGCCCATTTACCGAGGCTCACCGGAAGTCCTGCACAACATCCTATCCATCATAAATTTCTTTTAGACGAACCTCGCAACAATCTTGAAGAAGATATATTTATTATTGGTGAAGCAGTATAAACACTGAAATTCCCGTTTATACCTATGGATATCCACGGCAAAGTACACACTGTCCGGTTGTGTACCGAGGCATCCGGAATCCACGTCGGAAGATAGTCGTAACACCCTAACGAATTGGACAACTGGCCCCAGCGGACCGTGCATCATCCGCTACCAGAATGGATCGATGTAGTAAAGAACAACACACTTCGCGCTGCTGTAGCTACACCTCATACTGTGGATACACGGTGCGGCTTACTAGACAACATACATATAGAGGAGAGCGGGGCAAAATGGAAAACGGGGCAAAACGGGGTTTTTGGGCAAAACTAAATTTTCCAATAATTTTTAGATCGGACAAGGTGACAAAACTGGGAGGAAAGGTTAATGTATCCGATAAGGTGAATTCGGTCCAAAAATTATTGGAAAATGACGTTTTGCCCAAAAACCCCGTTTTGCCCCGTTGCCCCATTTTGCCTGGCTCTACCCTATATATCGACTGCTAAGAAACAGTAGGGCTTATCGCACATCGTTTTGTAAGTTACATTGGTTGGGATGGACCGTTCTGGTCCTCAGCAGTTTATATATATATATATATATCGATGCTTGTATGTCTTTATTGAATTAAGCCATCGACATATACATGTATATAATCGACGCCCTACTGCGCCGGAATACACGTGTTATGAAGAGAGCGACCACGAACGAGAGATTGTCTTTGAATATGCGGCTCGTCGGAGCGACTAATGTATTATTCCTGCCTGAATGGCTTCGATCGAGTCGAAAACTTGGTCCGATATATGTGCGGGCCTGAGGGAGTCTCGATCAGAACCGGGGGAGTTTGTGCGGATCCGGATGGCCCCAGCGACCGACGAACAAGCGTCCACGCAACCGGATCTCGCAGCCGAGGGAATGACCGGCCGGATCGCTGAAACACTCGGTGAGAGAGCGAGGGTGTCAGGATGGACCGGAAAAATAATCAGAGTCCGGATGATGACAGACTTTAACTCGTCGACCCTCGAGCTCCGTTTACCGAGAAGGAATTCTGCTTAATTTTATTTTTAACGCTAATACACACATGTTTTCGCAGGGGTTTCCAGACAGAGGGGAGGGGGGAGCGTGTGATCGTTCAGGGTTGAGAGAAGTGTTTAAATGATGATCTATGTGGGTCGAGATGGGACGCCGAGGTCTCCGGGCTGTACCGTTATTTCATGAGGAGTATCATCATCCACTGCGCCATTTTTCAGAGCACGAACGGAGCCGGGAGTTCGTGGAAAGGCACAGGCCCGGGCTTGTTCGCGTGACGAGATCGACGGGAAAAGCCCCAGTGAACCGGCCTCAAAGAGAGCTTGATATAAAGGCCCGACCGACCTTCGGGCATTTTTTATTCAACGATCGTATAAGCGTCGCAGGCCTGGCCTACGGCTTACCGGTGAGTATCACACTTTTGCGGTCTGCATGAGAGTGTGCATGGAACAGCGCCCCCCCTCTCTCCCTCTCTCTCTCTCTCTCTCTCTCTCTCTCTCTCTCTCTCTCTCTTTCTCACGAGATTATCGAGTAATCACGACTTCGTAACATAGAAACTAACGGGACAGTGAATTTTCATCGAATTTGGACGCTTTGCGGTTTGATACCCTCCCGTAGGACTTTGGGCACGTTTAAGTCATCGTTTTTTCTCTCGGATGCCTCAAATTGGGAACACCATATAAACGTCTCACATACTGAAAGCAAAAACGATTGTCATTTTACACGAAAATAACATTTTGCAAAGTAAAATTCAGCAAAAAGAAAATGTTGTGACAAGAAAAATAAACGTCACGCGACTATGATTTTCCCACAATTTTAGCATCATTTTGTTGCTATGTAGCATCACCAGCCGCAACTCTTTGTTCCTCGGGTTCGATTTTTACGTTCAATATGGGTTGCCAATACTCCCGGGATATTCATTCATACCGGCATATAGAATTTGTGCAATACATGGACCCCAATGGGAAATCGACAATAGGACATCGACAAATATCAACACCACTGGCCTGCTGTTTCACCGATGCAATAGAATACACGAGGTTCACAATAAAAAAAAATGTAACCCATAAATGGAAAGGAAACAACGACTACGATAGGCCAGCTTCGCTTGCCGGATATTCCGTTATATTCGGCACAATGTATAATCCGCGATCCGTTTGTGCTCAGATTTTTATTAATAAAATTCTCGTACGTTTGCGTGACCGAGAAATTGAAATTATTGGCTCGGAATAATTGGCCCGATGCGGGAGACAATACACCGAGGGAAAACCCACTTTCAGCCACTTCACGTGTCTCTTTCGATAGACCCTGAGATTCGTTGAAAATTAAATTCTCGAGACGCCTTATTCACGACTTGTTTCTTTCGAGTTGAGCAAATTTCCGAGAAATTACGACGAACTAGCTTTTCAAAAAATGGCAACTGCACATGCCCCTATTTTGGATAATCGATAGGGCAGAGCTCAAAGCTGATTTAAAAAATTTCGCGTATTTAGTTCTTTTTTTCACATAATGTTCGAGTCGCCTGTTCCAAGAGTGAAGCTCTATGAATACAACGAAATTAAACGAGATGTTTAAAATTGTTCGACTCAAATCGTTAAATCTTCACATACGGAGAATAAAAAAAATCCATATATACAACATATGCGGAGTTTCATATCCGCATACATTACGTACGAGTTTCTTTCTTTCCGTTCGACGAGCGCTGAGCCCGTGATCGCGACCGACATCGGAGACGCAAAGTTGCGCACCAAGTATTTTCTCAAGGACGCCGGCGGAGAGGAAGCATGGAAACGCGATATCGCGGTTTTGCCCTCAACACTGAGATCATTATTCTGCTGAGAGAAAAAAATAAAAATAAAAATAAGGCCACCTCCGTTTCTATTTCACGTACAACATCCTATCATACCGTCTGGGAGCTCCGTTTATCTGTACGAAATCTTCGTACCATCGAGATCTTCGATCCTACTGCAGCCAACGTATTCACGCACGCAGAAATGGGTTAACGATTTCAGATTCTTCGTCGACGATACCGCGAACGGCCAATGGCCCGACCTCCGGAAAAGCCTGACGTCTCGTTAAATAAACGAATACGAAACCCTTTCGCTTTGAAGCCTTTGGTACGATTGTTTGAACCCGTTGCCTCTGCGCTTATTTGATTGCGTCGTGAACAATGTAAGGAATAGACAAATGGTTATTACGCTCGCGATTCGCGAGAGACCGGGAGGTGAGGAGGAAGCTCTCACAAGTTCGGTCACAGCTGTTCTGACCTACAATTTTCCGATACTTCGACGAGGTCACCCGATTGTCGGGTTACTGCCGGTGCTTTCTTCTGGCACACCAATGTGTATCAGACACGCGGCAGCGAAGTTCGCTGCAACGATGAGTGAGACTCATTGTTGCCATAATGTCTGTGGCGAAACTTCTAGGCGTACAAGCGCGCACAGTTGGTACACGCAGCTATTAATTTTCCGACAATCGTTCGAGGGTGTTGCGGACGAGGTTTGTATCGCCGATCGGGTAAGTGCGAGCGACGGCAAATTTTGCACCTCGCGATGTTAATCGATTCTCGTTTTCTCCCGCGGATACAAAATGCGATTAACGAGCCATGTGGCCGTTCGTGTGCGAACGGTAGTTTGTGAAACGTTACCGAAAATAAACGTTAGCTAGTCGAGGAGAGGCAGCGGCGAGGACGAGGGGAATTCTTAAGCGGAAAAGTGCACTGCGGTCTGACGGTGGATGTGGCGTGCGGCTGCAGTATGCGCGGAATTACTGTTCGGATGATCGGCGACCAGTAACTGGAGTGGCCGATATTTTTTCTTTTAAATACACGTCATCGTTACCGTTTACTCTCATCGTCACACGAAAACGATTAAATGATTTTTTACGCGAAGAAAAAAAAACTGACGAGAGGAATTAAAATATTAAATAGCAACATTGTCTTGACTAACAATCACACTCGTGTTATCATCCGGGGCGAATGGCGGAAAACCGCCACTTACGGGGTCCCCGTTATTTAAATTCGAAAAAAGCGATCTTTGAACGTTTCTCTTCCATTTGGATTCTTAAAACCTCGTATATATATTCCCCAAGTAATTATATCGACACATTTAGCAGTTTCAAAAATACAAATTTTACAATTACAATCGCTTAAATTATCCACTCTTCGCATTTGTAAAATGTATATGGCAGAATTAAGAATTGATTGTGGTTGCGCATATTCGGATTTATAATAAATAAGTTCGTTATTCAAAATGCTCGAAAATATTAAATTAAAATTCGTGATACACTCGTCCGAAACGGGATCGTTTAACGTTCCCCCACGTCGGGGTGCTGAACAGAGAAGCGGAGAACTCGGAAATGCAATAAGAGGAGTTTGACAAGCCGTGTCGTAGGAGTCCAGCGAACAGTCTCATTAGGGTTTCACGAGGACCCGGGACACGTGAATGCTTTGAGGAGGCGTTTGCGTGACATTCAACAGTTCGCGGCGTTCTGCATAGCCTGTGCAATACCTCGCCGGGAGAGCTCTGGAGCAATACCAAGACGTCGGAGACGAGGATGATGAAGGGGTACTCGGGTGTCGACGCCCTGAGAATTTAGTACCACATTTTCCACCAATAATCTACACCGCCGTACTAGCAGTTGCGCCATCAGCAACCGCGGCGCAATAAGGAAAAACAAAGGCGAATTCAATTACGGAGCCGCTTGACCGGTCGCCTGTTCCACTAACAATTAGCCGAAAAACATTACGACCGTGATAAATCGAATCGTAACGGGCAACGACCACGGACACGCTACTCGAATTATGTTAGCTTCCATTCAATCTTCCCACATTTCCTACCGTTCGACGTGAAAGCGAGAGTTTCGAAGTTCCAGCTGTGTAACGCCGGGACGATGCTCGCCGAACGAGTCTCGAGGCGCCTTTGCGTTACTCCTGTTATTGATGAGAATCACTATTACGAGATTTTATACAATTGGACGCGGAGAGCACTCATCGTTATTATTTGATTATTGTCGGCTAATACAGAGGGTCCCCAGAGTGTTGTGCGTTTGACATTGAATAAATAGGTACATTGTCAAAGAATCATACTCTGACGATAACGATTACATCGTAGAGATACGTGGATGAAAAAAGAAAAAGTATGTAGATAAAAAAAAGGAAAAAATATGTGTTCAAAGACGAAGCGCGGTACGGGGATATCGCGCGAGCGTCATCGGGAGTTTGTCGAAAGCTCATGCGAGATTACAGCGAGTAGCTGTTTATAGAAGTGGCAAGAGTGATGCTCTCGTCTGATTGCCAGACATAAATACAGGATAGCAACGAGTACTCTAGCGGTACGTAGTAGCGGCGAGGGAATTGCTATTGCCCGGGTCTGAAGTGCTTATTTCCACCAAAGGCGGAAAAAAAGAGAGAAAAAAAGCGGAGTGTAAAAGAACGGCACCCTCCAAGTGCGTTCTATCGTGCGTTATTTCGCACCGCTATCGGATATCCTCTGACGAGACGTCAGGGGAAGAAGAGACGGACCGTGAGAGCCAGACGAAATCGATATTGGCACTCGAGTCGGTACAAAGAAATAAAGAAATTCCATAAATGTTTTTCACCATCGGCGGTGCGTTCCTGCGTACACGCGGGATTCATTTCACCAAGGCTAGGAGAGCCAACCGTTCGAGAAAGAATCCCTCGATTAAAACTAAACAAAAAAATATCAATGAATTTTTCCGGCGAATATCATGGAATAAATTAAGTGAAAACGAACGTTTCGCCCTTGTGCGTTCTCTCGCAGAAGGGTGAGACAATTGAGGTATATGAATACCTCAATTGCAAAATTTATCTGAAAATATGTAAAAAAAAAAAGAAAAAAAATGCAAATTAATTTTTCCGGCGAATAGTATCGAATAAATGAAGTGCAAGGAATGTCTCCCTCTCGCGCGCAATTTTGCCGTGCTGTCGGATATCCTGACGAGCGTCGAAGAAGAGTCGGGCTGTGGGAACCAGGCGAAATCGATATCGGCACTCGAGCGGGTACAATGAAATTCGATAAATGTTTTTAACCATCGGTACTGTTGTGTACCCGCGTATACGCGAAACATTCATTTCACCGATGCCGGGAGGGATAAATACTTCAATTAGAAAATTAATCGGAAAATCGATAAGAAAAAAAAAAAAATTAAGTTTAATTTTATAAGAATTAATCGGCGAATAAAAACATCGCGAATACCGACGAATAATAGCATCGAATAAAAAATAATAGACAGACTAAATTTTTCATCGTGTCGAATGCGACACCATTAAAACGTTCCTCGAAATCCGAACAATTTATATCCTCGAATTCAGTGATGAAAAGTTTCATAAATATTCTATAGTCAAATTATTATTATTATTTTTCAGTGGATCGTTGGTCAAGCGTCGGTTTTTAACGAGGGGCACTCCGAAGTGTTCGTTAACCGCCTGTATTACGGCATAAGCGGATGTGCTGTGGAGAGAGGAGAAACCGACAGAGATGGCTCGAGGCGCTTTCCGAGTGGCTCTTCCTATTTCGAGGGTTCCCGGAGTTGGAGAAACTGCCGTGGTTACACTATGGATTTCCGCTGTACATAACACGAAAGCCACTCAATTCGATCTTGGAACACACGCTCTGTAGATAAAGCACGCCGACCGAAATCGATGCGAGACTCTAGGACACGAGTGCGGCTCCCGTACTCGACCCAGAGGGCAAATAGATGTGCGCCGTGCGAGCGGGAGATTGAATAAGCGAATTCATATGTCATGGTCAATTCTTGCGTTACAGTGAAGAAGAAGCGGAAGAGGAGGACGAAGAAGAAGAAAAATTCTAGCCAGCGGCAACGAGACGATGGAAAGCGTGCGATACTTTTCACAAAACCAGTCGCCGTGCTCTGACCGAGTATCTCGCGGCTTGGCCCGACCTCGACCAGGAAACGAGAGCTTGAAGGATCGCTCCTGCCTTCCCGCGATGGGACTTCCCCAACGAAATAGTCGGTTCGACTTCCGTGCTTGCCGTTTTCACGAAGAGAATTTATATTATTCTCAAACAGCTTCCTCCGACAGTTTTCGGAGCACTTTTGTTGTATTCTGTTTTACTTCTCATTGGCGAAGTCTTTTCTTGGGTTTTTTTTTTCTTCAAAGATTTGCATGGCGACCTGAACGGTGTGCCGGAAGGGAAAGATCTGTGTGGATTAATATGGTAACAGAAGGCCGCCCGAGATCGGTACCAAGCCCACCAGCATCTTTTCCCCTTTCCCAGTTTTTCCGAGGCTGAAACGTCGCGTAGTTACTCAGCCTTCCCGGTCTTCCGCTAATCCACGGACCCACTAATCGGATCCTCAGATTAAACGCGGAAAAGATAAGGCACACGACGGTTCGCGAATCGATATCGGCTGTGTCGCCACGATGCCATGTCCGCGACGGATGAAAAGTTACAAATGCTGCAGCGAACCATTCCCGAATCTACAATGACAAAAGATAAAATCAATACGACTCTTTGGCTCGTGTGTTTGCGGATAGTTTTTCGTGAATACTCGGGACGGCATTACTGGCATGCCGTGTATAGCCAACGCACGTATAAATGTGACTCAGGGATTCCAGGGGATTTAAAAATAAATATTACACTAACCGTGGAGATGCGAGTAAGGCGTATAGGACCGTGAACTCGATTCGTTTTTACAATTTACTTTTTGCCGCGAAAGATTTATATATATATGTGCATTTATGCGTACATAAATATATATATATATATATATATATTTGCTCGACTCGATTTAAAGATCGCCGGATGTTTTTCGTACACTCTGGCCACAAAAAAAGTAAACAGAATAAGAAGGAAAAAAATACGTAAAATCGTTGCACGAATTTTTCGCCTCGGTTCTGCCGATGTATAAATAATGTAATATGTATCGCTACACGCGCATCCATTAGTCACGAAGAAAGGAGCACAAGGATCTCGAACCTTAACTCTTCTTATCTTTGATCCCGCTCCTTCTATCTCGGCGTGACTGGTTTGCACAGTCGTACGCTTATGCAAATCTTTGTGGCTCAATCGTACAAGAAACACTTGACACGCTGACACGAGGAGCACGGCCGCGACATGAGAAACCACCCTCTTTTCAGGGTCGCATTGAGAAAGCTGTCGTGACCTCGCCGAATCGGGTGTCGCCTCGCTCAGGCTGTATATTCCTCAATGCAAAGTATGTATAATTTATGAGCCGCTTGTGAGCATTGTGTCCGACACAAAAAAATTTAGTTTTGAAAAAAAAAAAAAAAAAAAAAAAAAAAAAAGTTGGCAACAAGGGATTTTTTTCAAGTACCAGACATACTGCTGGTATGAGATAAGAATTTTAGGAGACTTGATAGTGTACTCGCAGAATGTTACGGTCATATCAGGAAAATACTGTGAAGTGTTGCAAACTGCGGTGTAAATATCTAAGATCCGAAGGGCAACGTGTAACGGAAGTGAATGTGTGGTATAAAAAAAAATGTTTAATAATTTGCGAATACTGTTCGCTTTCGAAACTACTTTCCCTACATCCGCTCATTGGTACTCAGTTAAAATGGGATGGCCCGCTCATCGAGGGTGTCTGGAATATTGCTTCGACGTAAAGAACTGATTCTTCCCTCTTTGAGAGGATTTTGTCGACCGAGTGTGTTCCGTCGTTTGCGATAAGAATTCACGATATTGGCGAGGAAACATGGATACTAAAGGTGAGGCAAGAGCCCTACACAAACCCTTATCGGAAGTGTCGCAAATTTATCAGCGATAGCGTATCGCTAACGTTTCAACGGTTTAAAATGATATTCGCAAAAAGGAGGAAAAAAAACGTTCCGCTGTATAGAGGAGAGTTTTAGAATTTTTTTTCTCGAAAATCCTTGACATCCAAGCAAAAGTCTAAAATTCCAAATAAATTCGTAGTATTTTCTGCACGATTATTAATTTTAGCACACACGACTGGAACTTTCTTATGAATTTCACTCTACTCGACAACAACGAATTGTAACAAATAAAGGTGCGACAAATTTTCGTAAAAATCTAAAGATTAATTAATGTTTTTACTGTCAATTATTTTCCGAGTTGCTTGTCCGTGTGTTCGCATCGCCGGGAGTCAGAGAGCAGTCGATATCGCGAATAATGGCGTCAAGGAATGTTCCAATTCCCTTGGGTTCTATTAATCGACATATCGGTTTTTCTTCTCCACCTGACATCCCTCTCTCGCACCCCTATCCGCACACGGAAATAAATACATCGGCAAAAAATATTTTTATATATAGATTGTCGATAAATGTTGTTCAACCTAACATTTTTCTCAAGTTAAAATTAACACATGGGCTCTACAGGATTTTCACCGACTTCCCCACGAACCAAAGATGTCCTCAAAAATGCTTTTGCTTTTTTTTTTCAATGTCACGG